>JAZGTJ010000629.1:0-26863 GCA_036877575.1 Botia almorhae | reverse complement strand
ACAAGCTAGTCCCAGTCCCTCTTACTGGGATTATTTTTTATTTCCATGTGTCTGACGCACACACTGATGTACGTTAAGTAGGTCAGATAGCACAAGCACTGTGCGTGTGTGTGTTGGGGGGGTGGGGGGGTACTTACTGAAGCCTTCTGTTAACAGTTCTTTACCCCACAAGTAAAGGGTGATGTCAGGGCCCGTGACTCTAGTCATGCATGTAACGACGACTGAAACAGCTAGTAGAGATTTTATCAGCGTATGTCAAGCTGTTTGTTTAGCTGCATTTTAAACCATTTTATTCTGCTTCATGTGCCTGTTTATTCATGTTTATTCCAAACTTCTACACACAAATAAAATAAATAAATTCCACGTGTTTCACCTGCTACGACAGGCTCTTCGCTAAGCTCCGCCCAACTTGCTTTTTGCTACGTGCTCAAACGAGGTTTACAGAATGTTTTATAGGAAGATTTTCTGTTAAATCTGCAGTTAAAGTGATAAAATATAATTTCTATTGTTTTTATGTGGAGTGGAATAATGACATTGTAAAGCATCTATTATTTACTGGCTTTCTTTGAACGATAGATTACATGATTACCATGATTAAAAACTGCAGGGTCTGAAATTTAAATCGCTTATCGCAACCAAAAACAAAACAGCTGCATTTGATGATTGATAATATTAGTGTTAGTGAACAGAACTTTCACTGTTTTCATTTAAAAAACTGTTCATCAAGATTTTTTTTTAAAGATGTTTATTTATTTTATTTAAATTAAAACCATGTGTATTCCCTCTGTGTACTGTTTTAATCGTGATTTTTTTGTATATATTTTGTATTTTGTAATCCTCTAAAAGCAGCATCTTGTCTGATCATAATGATCATAATGGCAGATGACAACGGTTGCTAAGGCAGGATTGGTCGGTACCATTGCAGGGCAGGGCTCTTAGCAAAAGGTCATTTGTGCAGTTCAGTTCACCTCAGTTGACTTATATACTGTTCATGTTGTTTTTAAGGGCGAAGTCAAAGAACGGAGGCCGATCCCTGAGAGAGAAACTGGATAAAATCGGTCTGAACTTACCAGCCGGACGCAGAAAGGCAGCGAATGTCACGTTACTGACGTCTCTGGTGGAAGGTACGTGTTAACCTGACGCTACCTCACTGCAAGTGTAAAACCAGCTGCAGTTTTAATACCATTGGTAACAACAGGTTATTTTTAAATCAGTGTAACAATCTGACTGAAGCCAATTTGCTGTGTATAAATAAACACAGTGACTTGCTTCATTTCCACTCCAAGTCATTTCCATGATGTATCTCCACAAAAAAATAAAAACAAATCTAAATGTTTTGGCTTTTTTTGTCAATCCGATATGGAATTCAAATGTAGCTAATCTTTTACTCGTTAGCTTTGTTTCAGCGTTTCTCTATACCAGACCCAGTAACCCAGCTAACCGGAAACGTTCATAAAACAATTCTCTCAAAGTTACCAGAAACATTCTTGCAGTGATATTTTAGTTTTTCATTCTGAATGTTCCTAGAATTATTTTGAATGTTTTTGTTACTTAATGGAAATGTTCTTACAACCTAAAATTGTTAGCTCTGTACATGGGCCATTGTGATGCTTTGTCCCCAAACTGTTACCATAGAATTGTAATCACAGTTCTATAGGATGACACTGTATTCTGTAGCTTTAAGAGTCGTCTTTACTAAGTGTTCATCAACCCAGACAAACCTGTTAAGTAGAAGGGGGATGTCCGCATACTTTGGGCCATGCATTGTACTTAAAGAGTCTTATAGAGAGTTCCAGAGCATGTCCCCGTAAACATTCTTTACATTTTTCCTCATCGCACGTCCACATTTACCTTTAGTACAGTAATGAGTCATTAGCCTAAAGATCACGAGGAGAACAGCACCAGAAGCCATGTAGAGCACTTTTAGTTTCTCTTAATGTCACACTAACAGGAGCATGGGTTCAAAGCAGGAACTTGACTAGAAGGCTGTGTTATTTACGGACCTTCAAAGCTGAATTAGCGCTTGTTATCACATGTTCGCTAGCCAAGAGGAGAGACTGACCTTAAAGAAGGCGACTGTGAATAACGTGCTAGTCTATTAAGAGCCTGTTGTGTCTGGAGGGCTATTCCTTTGCTCTCAGCCACAAAGGCTCATTAAAGACTCGCTGTGTGTCTGCCTTGCTCGGCAAGAGAGACTCTGCTCATCTAAACACATCGCAGTGGCCTCCTTTAGCTTCCAGTGGAAAAGATTATATGATACTGTTTTGAGTCAGTGCTGAACTGACTGAGTCAACGTTGACTCATCTTGGTTGTTCAGTCGTATACTAAGTGACTCACCCGATTCACATCCGAACCTGTCTGCAGGTGAGGCTGTACACCTGGCGAGAGATTTCGGGTATGTCTGCGAGACGGAGTTTCCTGCCAAGGCCATCGCTGAATACCTCGGCCGGCCGCACGTGGAACGCAATGAGATCAACTCTCGTAAAACCATGCTGTTAGCAGCCAAGTGAGTAACTACCCATTTGTTCTTCTCACATCACTTAAAACCAGACACTTGAAGCATTAGGGTTAGGGTGGCCAAGCCCATTTTGATGGAGTTAAGTCATTTGTCTGCCAGCAAGTTCTCTGGCTGTAGAGTATCTCCACCTAATTATGCCATTGTTCTTCTGGTAAGAGTCTCTGCTCTAATGCTGTACTTTAATACCAAAACTGGTTACCTAATCTTTCAGGCAAATCTGTAAGGAGTTCACTGATATGCTGACTCAAGACCGCTCTCCCCTGGGAAACTCCCGGCCAGCACCCATCCTCGAACCCGGGATTCAGAGCTGCCTGACTCACTTCAGCCTCATCACCCACGGCTTCGGCTCTCCTGCCATCTGTGCGGCCATGACCTCGCTGCAGAACTACCTCAACGAGGCAATCAAGCAGGTGGACAAAATGTACATGAGTTCGAGTGGAGACCCCTCGCAGGCCTCCGACAGCAGCAACAAAGTAGACAAGATGGACAAGCATAGAAAGTGAGGCTTGTTGAGTTGAGGCAGAACTCAGTTGGACTGTTTTAAAGCAATAACTCCGTTTTTATTGCGGATTTACGTTTTTACCAGAATCTACTCGTTGTTATCGTAGCTGTTTATTCTGTTCTGTTCCGTTCTGCTTTGTTTTTTTTGAACGCCACGGTTAAGCTGAAACCCAATTTCATATTCTCTCCTCTCGGCCTTCCAGCACTTTCTTCTCTGCAAAGACGCAAACACATTTCAATGCTTAGCCTTCGCGAGAGACGTTCGCCGAAGTTCTTGATGGCGTGATCTCTGTTCAGATGAGCATCAGGAAGTTGTTTTCTCGCAGAGGAACCGCAAAGAGGAAGTTGTTGAGTTTCCCAAAGACAACCATTTCAAGAGTGTGTATGTGGATTTTAACCATGTTTAACTGCCATTCTGGGAGGAAGAAGTCATCAGTCTTCATGGTGCTGCACCTCCTGTTGGACTTACTGAGGACGTGATTATGTTTGAGACGTGTTCTTTGCTTGACTTCATTAGACACAGTGTTATTGTTGTGATGTGAGTGACTGTTCTGTGTGCATGGGTGTATGTGGTCACTAAACGACCCAGTTTCCACTCCTCAGTGAAGCAGCCTGAGTTTTGCTATATGAGAAATGCTGTTTTATAGAGAAGGACCCCTTGAGTTTGGCCTAAAATGTTAAATCCTTACCAGTGGGATAAATGGATTGTTGCTTAGGTTACCGTGATGTATCAGACGTCACGCGGTTTGTTGGTTAGCATGTTAGTTAGCTGGTCGGGTATGCATGCATGTGTCGTTTGTATGAGAGTTTGACCATGTTTGCGTGTTTTGTCCTTACAATCTCCAGACTAGAAGTTACATGTCCCTTTTGTCTTTCCCCCTTTGTAAATATTTTCTAATTTATGTTGTAATTTAATGGGATTTGTAAATATTGGTTCAATTATGGTGTTTGGTTTAACTTTTTAAAAGGAACGTGTTAAGCTTTTATAAAGGGGTTTGTTTTATCCTACAGTGGTTAGACTATGGGAGTGATATTCTTTAAAGATGTGTAATATTGTTTTAAAGCTGTAGACGACATTCAGAATAAAACACAGACTTTCTTTTCATCGGTCCAAGACTCCATGTTTATGAAAGCGAGTACACTTCACTACACACGTGTCCTGCCACTGAGGCATGTTAAACACAGCTAGTTCATGTGTATGAAGAGCCCTTTTCAAAACAAACGGCAGAAATAATTACAGTAAAAATTGCTTCTCATTATACATTTACGCCTTTTGGCAGACGCTTTTATCCAAAGCGACTTACATTGCATTATACTATACATTGATTCTGAGTATGTGCAATCCCTGGGATCAAACCCATGACCTTGGCGTTGTTAACGCCATGCTCTAACCACTGAGCTACAGGAAAGCTATACAAACGAAGTTCTTCCTTCAGCAGCAATCAGCTGTTCAAGCTACAATCTGTAATCTTCACCTCTCTACCGCCATCTCTGTTTGAAACATAGAACTGCAGCTTACTTGACACACGTTTCATTGCGTATGTTAGTAAGTTAAATGAAGCCAAATTGATATTTCCCGGGAAATCGGAGCTGACCGCTCAAATGATAAATCATTATTATAAACTTACGCCGTGAATCAGGGTAAGATAAAGATACTGTCATGTACTTGCTCAACAACTGATTTTAGTTTTTTTTTACCTCAAAAGTTATAACTGCAGCTTGAAACAGCCGTCATACCTGGATTACGCTTCCAATGTTTGTTTGTTCTAAACAGACTGTGCTCCTCTTTCCATTATCTCACAAATGAGCGTGACAGCACAACAGCGATGATATGGCAGTTTCCGCATGGCGCTTTTCATATGTAAATGTCGCTCGGTGAAATTCTCAGTGCGGTTTCACACGAAGTGACAGAACAGATGAGCAGATAAAGATCTCTCATGAGAGAAAGCATTAGCAGTTAGCATCGCCCTGCATTATTAATACAACATGTGTTTGGTTGCAAAGCGAATGTATTTTTACGTGTGCGTGTTTTGCACTTTGTGTAAAACGCCAGATTCAGCTGTTTGATATCTGTTCACCAGTACACTTATCTCACGCGCTTATCAAAACCATCCCTCTGCTAACTCCTCACAACACACATCCAAACCTCTGGAAATAGTGCTGGAGATAGAAAGCACAGGTGTGGGGGGGGCGCCCAGCTAACAGGGAACGGTCTCAGAATGTTGGCTAATGTTCTCTAAAAGTTATCAAAAATATTCTTGCAGTAACATTAGTAGAACGTTTTCTTGACATTAAATGTTATGTATATCAAAAACAGTAGTCTGCAGTAGATGGTGGAACGTTTTAAAAAGGTTACAGAATTTAAAAATGTTTGAATTTTTATAACCAAACAATAACGTTAAAACATTGTCTAACCACAGGACATTTAAACATTAATAGAACTTTCAAAATAGCATTTTTTATGTGTTTGTTACTTAATGGGAATGTTAGTGAAACGTTCTTACAACCTAAAATTGTTAGCTGTGTGTGTGTGTGTTTGTCTCTGTGTTGAGTGACTGACTCATGCGATTTAACTGACAGCAGCACAAGTATGAGCATCTCCCTCTGAACCTGCTGAACCAGATGTGTCACTTCACCGTGCGCCCTACAGTTAACTAGAACAACTCTAACCGCCCGCTCGCTCAGGTTCCTCTCCTGCCCAGAGCTGTAAGCTGAGACCCAGCAGCTTTTGAAGGACTTGCTTTGATGGGTGTCTGTAGCGCTTCCTCATGTACCTGAAAAGTGTCGAGAGACACACCCTGTATCCTCACAATGTTCCCTTCAAGTAACAAAAATGTTAAAAATATTACTATGAATGTTTTAGGAACGTTCAAATGGTTTAGTTTATAGACTAAATCTTCACTAACGCTTTAGTTTGTAGTTTGTGCTTGTTAGCAGCGTATTGCACGTGTTTAAACTGGCGATGTTTTTGAATGACAATCTTCCATTTTTTAAATCCTGGGGCTATTTACGTATAAGAGAATCGTTCTGGTTTTGTTTTCACTGACGTAACCACAAATGGCAACCCGGTTATTTTTGTAACACTTTTTGCCTCCTTTTCATGCTAGTCGAGAACTTTAACCGTCTGGATAGAAACAGAGACGCTAAACCACTGTAACGCGCTACGTGAGCTTCATCATGGTTCCAGCGCCAGCACTGTGTCCCTGCCTGTCTCTGCATGGTGATTTAGGAGAACATCACTGGTGAGCAGCATCTGAAGGCATGCTGGACATGCACGCGAAGGCTGTTCCAAAGGCAGTTTGTCCAATCATTGCATTCGGTCTGTTTGTGAGTGTTGTATGTAAATAACAGTTTATAAGGGTGATGATGCTAATATATCATGTTTAACTCTCCATTCTGAGCTTCCTTCAATAAGTTCTGTGGGAATACGAGGGTCTGTTTTCACCTTTACCATGAGCCACCCGAATAGCCCCTCCCCCACAACACTTTTGACCAATCCGATTACAGCATCACTAACTAAGCCACCGCCTCCTGACCCCTTAATAGCAGACAACAGATGTCTGTATTTCTGAGGGAACTGTCCATCCAGCCCACTGAAGACAACATAAAGATCTTTCTTATTTTCTGAAAAACGACCGTTACCACTTTCCTGCCCAAGATATTATTCCACAGTTCACGAGACTTATCCGGTATAATTAACTGCATCTGTCTCTCTCTGTCCTGGCAAAAACAGAGCTAGTGCTGTTTATTCTTCTGTAATTCACTAAACAGCAATAATCAAAACAACCTGCCCAGATTCCTTCTCTGTCTGTGCACTGGAGCTATTTTCACATGCATCGACTTTTCACATACATTCTCTTCGTTTCTTTCTACCAGAAACATCCCAGTCTTTCCTGTTGTAGGAAAAAAGTCAAAATACTTTGTTAATAAATGTCTTTGTCTTGTGTTACAGTACAAATTTTAAGCATCTGTAAAGCAAGATGGTGTAAGATAAGACTTTGTTTTTATAGAGCATCTTGACTTAGTTTTATTTTCAAGTTATTTTGTTTAAAGCTGCAGGTTATAACTTTTGCCTCTCTATCGCCATCTCTGTTTGAAACAGCTCTGGTCCTCACAGAGTTATTTTACTAACGTTTAAACATGTTTAAATTCTAATCAACTGACGTAAGAACAAACTTCAAACGCTGCAGCATCTACAGTACCCACACGTGATAAAGTAGCCTGATCTTCTCTCTGTTTACAGACAGACATTTCCAGTGAAATTGGACCCGACAGCTCGGATTATTTTTTTTCTGCAGATTGCTGCCCTGTGGACTGTAGGTCAGACCTTCAAATATTATTGAAGATGCCAGGCCTCGTCCTCTCCTGATTTTGATGTGATTTTGCTCAGATGAACCATATGGTTGATTCTCACAGTCCACAGACGCTTCTTTAAGCTGGGCTGGTCGTTGTACTGACAGACTGATCATGAGAATGACTGTTACTGAAGCCTTGGTGAGGCAACTACGTGTTGATTCTTGTGATCATTTGTTTTGCTTCTGTTTGTCATCGATGACTGATGATGGAGTCTGAAAAATTATTATTTTAAAGTTTACATAGTTGTTTCAAGTTACAGTTATTTTTGCATGTTTGTTTTCAAAATAAGAAGCGTGAAATGATTATTTGTGTGTGTGTGGTCCTGGTTTTCAGTATGCTATGGGGACCAAATATCCCCACGAGTACATTTTGAGGGAACAAGCTTATAAATCATACAGAATAACTTTTCATGAAAGTTTTATGTGAGTGTTAGATTTAGGGGGTGTTAGATTTTGCTTTCCTGTAGCTCAGTGGTTAGAGCATGGTGTTAACAACACCAAGGTCATGGGTTCGATCCCAGGGATTGCACATACTCAATGTATAGTGATCAATGTGTAGTACAATGCAATGTAAGTCGCTTTGGATAAAAGCGTCTGCCAAATGCCTAAATGTAAATGTAAATGTAAAATTTAGGGGAGGGTTAGTGTATCGAAAATACAATTTGTGCAGAATAAAAACCATTATGTCTGTGGGATGTACCTATATAACATGCAAATCCAGTGTTTGTGTGTGTGATCACCAGTTTATGTATGAACAATGTCCAAAGCAACACAAACTAGGTGTTGCTATGGTTACCGCTTCACGCTAATGCAAATTTGATTAACGATTGTCTGTTTAATGACAGATAACATGTTCTAAAGATAACTTACACGCTGTGGTAAAAACAGCTTAAAACACTGTTGACACTCACTGTTCACTAGAAGCACTTTTTAAGACACTCTAAACGTTTGTTGTTACTTCCTATCGGGTCTTCAGGCATGAGGTACGTCAAACGTACCTGAATCCACCTTTAATGGGCAGCGTATGATAGAGATACATATCTTTACAGGTGCGTAACGGCTCATATTATTATCTGACATCAAGGAAAATTCTGTTTTCCACTTGAGTTTTAAAATCAGATAGGCTTCAAGTGAAAACTCAAAAGCCAAACAGGTTGTTAATAGCCACAATTAAACCAGAGTCAACACGCTTTTACCAACATTAGTAAATGAGAACACATCACAACACACATTAACCAGCGCACTGGAAATCATTTTAAATATCTGTTTTTCCTTTATTTTTCTGTTTATCTGACAAGTCCTTGTGAGAAATTAAACAACACACGAATAAGAGGTACAGTGTTTTCAGAACATTGGCTAACGTTCTCTAAAGGTTCTCTTAAAACATGTTTAAATAACGTTCTTATAACCAGCACTAACATTAATACAATGTCTTAAAAACTTGATGTTTTGAACAGTCTTGAAACTTTTAACATGACATTTTTTATTTTTGTTAATGGAAACGTTAGGGAAACATTCTGGCAACTTAAAAGTGTTAGCTGGGAATGAAGTACAGGGCACAGCTCAGATCTTTGATAAGAAATGATTGAGATTATATTGGAATGTCTTTGATTGTAGACTTCAGAAGACAGAAGTGTCATATGATCTCACTGAGAAGCAGTTTGAAATGTAAGAGATCTCAGTTCTTCTCCATGAGTCTTTTGATCATTTGACTTGCGTTGCTGTCTGTTGGATCTTACGACAAAGACTCGGGTTTTAAAAAATTAAAGTGATAATCTAGGAACGGTGCAGCGTTATACAAATGATTGGGTGTGTCAGGCGTTTTATCTATTTAAATGTAGTTTTGCATTTATCGGCTAGAATTTCCTCTTAATCCCTCACCGGAGAACATCTTGGCAGATCTTCCAGCCAAAGACACGTGTGTGAGTTTTGTGCGTTTTCCAGAAACACAGTATTGTGGTTCATTTACAATAACAGCAACAGATGGGAAAGCGTAACAGCTAGCAGAGTCTTTATTTTGACTGTTATTAATAATTAAATGCTGATGCGTCATATCTGACATACTGTATACATTCGAACCTGCAACACAATAGCGTTGTTCCAAAACCTGGAGTGCCGTCTACCTAGACAGCTTCTTATGACCTCACTGACTCATCTCTGGTGCAAAACCTGTTATCAAAGCGCTCAGACAACATAGAGATGTATGTAGCCTGAATATATGGAATGTTCTCAGAATGTTGTCAGAAATGTTTTCTCTCAAAGTTATCAAAAGCATTCTTGCTGTAACGTTAGTGAAATGTTTTATATCATATAGCAAAAACGTTATCTTAAGTTCTTAGTGCAACATTCTAAAAATGTTACAGAATTTAAAACGTTTAAATAATGTTCTTATTTACCAAGTAATATTGTTAAACCGGAGGTTTTTAATGTTCCCAGAACGTTCAAAATAACATTGTTAACCTTTTTGTTCCTCAATGGAAAGGTTAGGGAAATGTTTTTGTAGGGAAATGATAATATTAATGGTATCTTGATTGTAGTTAGCGAGTTACTTGTAGTT
The DNA here is from genome assembly GCA_036877575.1 of Botia almorhae. NCBI lineage: Eukaryota > Metazoa > Chordata > Actinopteri > Cypriniformes > Botiidae > Botia > Botia almorhae. The sequence goes on along the minus strand of JAZGTJ010000629.1, from coordinate 16,932 downwards.
TGGAAACCCACAATTTCAAAGCAGCTTCCTCAGGACTGTATAGTTTAACATGATAATGGCAAGGATATGATCTTGGATCAGTGCAAAAACAAGAAGTACGTTGGCCTGGGGATTAGCGAGCAAATTCTCTAAGCCACGTACAAGAAGCGAGATTCCACAATAAGCGGCAAGTAAGAAAGGTTGAGAGAGAGAGAGAGAGAGACAATGGTGCCTAAAGGCACAGACTAGCCTTTATGGTTCACCTAAAGGTAAAACTCATTACTTGTTCTGCCATCTCCAACCAGCTGTCTTGTATGGCTAAAAAAAGGTCTGGAGGGCTTCCGTCTTTCTGCTGATAACACACAAATTTGGAACCAGTTAAGTGGAGGAAAGACAGAGCGATCTCAAGTAGATTAAAACTGAAATGAGCATGTTTATCTGTGAAACCCCGAGCAAATCTGCTTCATTGATCACACGTCTGTTTTATTGATTACCGTTCACTGATTATTGCTCTAGAATTTGACTTTTGATGGCAGACTTCGATGTGTTGGTGAAGCCGAGTTTGAGTCATTGCTAAAATCTCTTCTGATATTTCAGAGGAGGCGTGTGCTGGATTTCTGGGTGTTTTCAGGAGAAACACATGAGAGGCAGAAGAACTGAGCAAAACATGGACAAACACTCTCTGTTGAGAAACAGGTGAGATATTAAAGAGATTTCATGAGTGTTTTTTCACTTCTATGGTCTCACGCAAACAGTTAGTGTCTCTAATTTCTGCTGGGAACTTTTGGAGTTTTATAAGAGAACCGCAGCATTTAAATCACTCAAGTGAAAAGTAAAATTAGCAATGATTTAAAAGTATCGCTGTCTCCTTCAGACTCGCAATAAACAAAAACAACAAATAACCACTAAAAAACGCCATCTGGTGCAGTAAACATGCCACACTTTGTCGAAAACCTGGAATGAATCTTTCAGACATTAAGCGTTTCCAGTCTTGAGTGAATCATAGCTCAACCGCACTCATTTCCTGTATGTGTTTATCTGGGGGGGGTTGTTGGCTGTCCAGACTTGTTTTCAGTGCTAAACTGCATGGAAATAGGGAGGCATACCTTCAGCTCTTGTATGTGAAGTTTATTTTGAAGAAAAGAGAGGATTAAAAAAAAGCTAAACCGAATCAAACCGAAACCAGTTACATCACAAAGATTTAAAGGCACAGTTCACCCCCCAATAAAAGATCTGTCATCATTTAATCACATTTGTCCTGTATCGTTAGTATTATACTGTATTGTTATTTGTGCTGTATTGGATTATCACATTTTTGTGGAGTCTGCAGAGAAAGCTATTCCTCATGTCTTTCCAAAGTCATACCCTGCCAACAGGGAATGTTCTCAGAATGTTAGATAACAGTCTTTAAAGGTTCTCTCCTTTAAAGAGAGAAAAAAAGTTCCTGTTTTAAAAAGTTCCTGCAGTAACATTAGTAGAACATTTTTAACGTTATATATAAAATATACAGAAACTGTTGTTCTTAAGTAGATGTAAAATGTTTAAAAAAAAAAGAATTAAAAAAAGTTTAAATAATGTTCTTATAACCAAGCGATAATGTTAATACAACGTCCAATAAACTGGCTGTTTTGAACGCTTCTAGAATATTCAAAATAACATTTTTTTTACATTTTTGTTACTAAATGTAAACATATCTATAAATACAGTCATTGTAAAAGTGTCGCCAAACTTGTGACGTTCCTTTGTGCCACAAGTTCTAATTTTTCATGGTGAATCTCAACTTCTGAAAGTTTTAGCTACTTGTTAGAATTTCTTGGCTTGTTAGTAAAAGTGTCACTGAATGTGTGTGTGTACATCATCAGGCTGGGGCTGTTCCGTGTGTTTGACTGAGGTGAGGTATAGCACTGATCTGCTGTGTTTACTCTGCCTGTGTTTGCCCTCTGTTTAGGTGCTGTTTGACATTGTATCAGACCACATTCCAGACTGAAGCCTCTAGTATTAGAAGCAGAATGCTGTTGAAATCTCTTCATGCTCCCTCGCAGATAATTCTCCTCTTTAATCAACAATGAGGACGGCGAGAAAAAGAATTCCATCCTCAGCGTACACAAGCATAGTAATACCAGTACATTTTTAACCTTGTGGGGACTTTTCTGAGGTCCCCATGAGGAAACAAGTTCATAAATCATACAGAATGATCTCTTTTTGAAAGTGAGTGTTAGGGTTAGTGTAGAAGGATAGAATATACAGTTTGTACGGTATTAAAACCTTTACGTCTATGGCATGGCACCATAAAACATGAAAACCAGCATGTGTGTGTTGTGCTCTGTGCATGTGTGCAGAAGCGAGTGATTGTTTTGCTTTTAATGTGTTAGTTCAGCCAAAACTTACGTTTCATAATTTCCACACCCTCATGTTGTTCCAGATCTTTATGATTTTCTTTCGTCTTTGAAATGTAAAATAATTTCAATACAATTAAACATTATCACCACAGGCTGTTAGGAGGCTGTTAAACTTGTTCCATCCTGTTCAATTAGAAGACTTAGAAATATAAACAATTAACCTGACAACCTCTGCTCAGCTAATAGGGAACGTTCTCAACAACATCCCCTAAACGTTCTCTCAAAGTTATCAAAACCATTCTTGTGGTAAAGTTAGTTTATCTGTTATTTTGACTTTATATATCATACGTATCAAAACGTTATTCTTATTAAGTATTAAGTGGAATGTTTTTAAAATGTTCTTATAACATTTTATATAACATTTTTATAACATGTTTTTGTTACTTAATGAAAATGTTGGGGAAACCTAAAACCAAAACAATGATAAAAGGCTTTTCTTCATTTGTGAGTGAATTATTTCCTTAAAACTAATGCAACAGAGGTCATGGGTTCGAACCCAGGGATTGCACATGCTCAGAATCACTGTATAGTATAATGCAGTGTAAGTCGCTTTGGATAAAAGCGTCTGCCAACTGCATAAATGCATAAATGTAAACACAGAAGACGGTCTCTGTGGTTCATTTTCTCAACCAGGATATTTTGAAACATAACTCATGATAAATCAAAGTCAAGTTATGTGAAATGCACTTATGAATGACTGTGATACACTGACGGAGAGAAAGCTTCAGTTAATGCTCTATAACACACTGTCAACTGTCATGCTGGTTACGTGTGTGCCACTTATTCTGCATTACTGCGTGTAAAAGGACCAGCATGCACCTGTACTGTCTCTTCAGACGACTGAAGGAGCGTGACTGTTGCCTGCCGACACACACACTCATGCAGAGAAAACTGACAAACAAAACTACAGATACGAGCTGAGACGAGCAGATGGTGAAGATAGAGATGAAGACAGTCATCTTGTAAATATACAACACGGTGTGTGCGGCACAGATACACGAGATACCTGCAGTATAACAGTATATCTCTCTGGGAGATTACATTAATCCTGCTCAGATGCTCCTCTTGAAATAAAGCCCCACATGATCTCCACCAACTGTGCAAAATCCAACAACAGAAACAAAAGTCACAGATCTCGGTATGAGCTCGAACATTCCTCGTCCAATTCCTCTGAATCATTTCTTCTTAAGAACCTTATAGTCTAAAGAATCTTTTTCCACTACAAAGAACCTTTTGTGAAGCAGAATGTGTCTGTGGACGTTAAAGATCCTTTAAGGAACCACACAGCAGAAACGGTTCTTCTGTGGCATTGTAAAGCACTTTTTTCCACTGATAGTTGGTCGTTTGGTGTTTTCTCGTTTCTAAGCTTGACAGCTTGAAACAACAGAGAAGCGAGTAACTGATGACAGATTTTTAATTTTCAGGTTATCTGTTCCTTTATGGTCATAAGTGTTGAAAACGTTTGTCATTTGGCTCATGGAACAATGCGAGCTCACGTCACGCGTCAAGAGAAGTTATGGCCTTCTTTTGTGTGTCACTGTCACAGTGTAAGGTTGAAATGCACTTGATTTCAAAGACTGTTTTTATGAATATAACAGCGTTAGTGGTTTAGACAGGCAAGAGGACCAGAAATTCAGGTTTAAAAGCCTGGAGTCCCTCCCCAATGCGTCTTTCTCAGGTGTGTGTGTGTGTTTTCTCGCAGATAAATTTGGCTTCTTTCATGTTGTGATGGTTTCTCATTGTCTTGGGTGTGAGAAAAAAACTGAACTGTGTTATGACTCACTTCTTTATTCCGAGACTTTATGGGCTGAGCGGCATACAAGTGCTCAGGAACAAGGTGTGCTGCTTTTTGGCAGATGTGCGAGTGAAAGGACAGATCAGGTGTTGAGAAATTCTGGGTAAGAGTAAAAAAAGATTAAGAGGAAAGAACAATTACAGAGAGCTGTTCTGCTACTACTGAGAAAATGTGGTTGCCATCTTAAAACATTAGCATACACACTGCCAAAAACAATGCGAGTTAATTGGTGGCGGTTGCTAATTGTTCATAGCTAGAGTTAGTGATTGCACATAAATATTCCTTAAACATAATCTGTAACCTTCCCTAGTAGGTTAATTACACATGATTATTAGCTGGTGGATGATAAAACAGGCTTACACTAGCAACCTTATAGATCACCCTGGTAACCACATGCTAAAAATCACTCACCTTAGAAACCACACAGCGACATCCTGCAAACAGCACTGAAGTTCACCAGCGAACAATTTAACGTTTTCATTGTTAAAAATGTTACTTTGATCATTCTAGGAGTGTTGCATTAAAGTTACTGCTTGGTTGTAGGAACATTTGTTTTACTCAGACATGTTATTCTGCAACATATTTTAAACTTTCCACTAACAACATTTTTGTTACGTATGATATTGTACAGCAAGAATGTTTTTAATAACTTTGAGAGAACATTAGCCAGTGTTCTGAGAAAGTTTCCTGTTGGCTAACCCAGCCCTGAGTCTGAGTGCTTGATTAGCGTTCTAAACAGCAGCTGAAATATGCAGCCTGTGAGCGCTGGACAGGACGGCAGGCTGTGACATGTTTCGCTGGAGTCTGCTGGATTGGTTTAATAAGGCGTAATGTGTAACCCCTTACAGACATCACGAGGAGCTCAAAGCCCTTTAATCTCACACTATAAACTGAGAGGATTTACAGAATCACAGAATACAAATGTTGCCGGATGCTTCTGAAATAAATAGGCACTACGTGAGACGTAATACAAGAACATCCCAGCTAACAGGAACGTTCTCAGAACATCAGGGAACATTCTTAGGACATTGAACTAACGTTCTCTTAAAGTTCTTAAATAGGTTGTTCTTGCAGGAATATTAGTGGAAGGATGACACAAACCAGGCAGGGCAGCGTGGTGGTGGGGTGGGGTTTTGGTTCTCGTGTACACACATAAACATCCTGCGGCCAACAGGAGTCGTGCTGGGGGATATTTATCTGAACCGCTGACACAGAGAGGCAGCTGAAGCCTGTATCTGCCCTCAGTGATTTTCACTAAACCTGAGGGGACTGTGGGGCGGCCCAGAGGAATAAAGGACAGACAAAGACAGAGAGAGAGAGATAGTACAATAATGGGTTAATGACATAGGCCTTGTATCACCGTCATCTTTTTGCTATTGCGATTTTGTCCCCACAACTTTATGAAAGTCTTCTGTTGATGATTCCGTTACAGTTTCTAATGTTCTGTGTTTGTGTTCGTTTTTCTTAACGGACGCATAAACAAGAACAAACATGCAAAAGTGCAAGAATTCAAGGTGCATCAAACTCAGCAAAACAGTAAGAACATCCAAATGTGCTGAAGTCAATTAGAACAGAATGTAAAGTATATTACAGTATTACAGTATCTCCTCCTGCTGTATGACCGTACCCACAGGGCGAGATGGAGAGAGCGAGAGGGCAGATAAATGCATGCAGACAGGAAGTGCTGGAGTCGTGGTCGAGCATCTGGGGGGCAGAATGCTCAGAGTGGGGCATAAGAGGACCTGCAGGGCAGAAGTAAGAAGTGCTGGGGTGTTTGTGGGGAAACCTGGGGCATCAGAGGGACTGTATGTATGTGTGTGAACAGTTTTTGAGGTCCTTCAGTTTAAACAGTACATTGTGAGGTGCATCTGGATCTCATGTGACACTCTGATATACACAAACACAGAGGAACACAATCTGGTTTATCTGGTACTGTATGTGTACGTGTACACAGAGATCTTACAGCGTGTATATGTCATATATATACAGTATATATATTCAGCTGCACACATTATTAACATACAATACAACGTGACAGCAGAGATCACGAGATATTAGGAGAGAAAGATAGATTTCACATTATATGTACAATGTTAGGGGTGTGAATATATACACTGCCTGTGGTGTAGTTGCTTTGTACCCTGTTAAAATGACACAATCCATTCTCATTAAACTGAATTAGATCATTTCAGAATTTTTCTGATTAAGATTTTGTGTCTCCAACGTTGTACAACACTGTATATGCTTATGGTCGACAGATATGAGGTTTTAAAAATTATGCTTACTGTATGTATTTACTATAAATCAGGGCCAAAAAATGAAAAATCTTTATTAGATTAGATAGCCAACAGGAAGTGCATGTTGAATATTGCTTCAAAATCACCTGTAAACATTGAACACCAAAAGCCATGCGTTATAACAATATGATATGTAAATAGCGCATTTGATTATTGTGTTATTGTGTATTTGTAGTCGTTTGAGTGGCAGGCTGCATACGGTCAGACACATGCCGGCGGTCTTCAGTTCTCATCAGATCTGTGGACAAAACAGACTGATGGAACATAACGCTGCCAAAGCCCAAAGCAACATGTATTTATGTGTGTTAAAGCAAACTGTCTGTGACAGTGAAATTATTACTCAGTGATTACGAACTTTATAAATAGCATTAAAATTATTATTTTAATTTTGCCTCTTTCTAAACCGAATCACAGAATTCCCCCAAATTCTGGAAGTTATTTTCACTTGGAAACGTCTCACTTTATTCTGGAAGTAAAATGAGGTAGTAAAATATATTGTGAGGATTTTTAAATGGACTGCAAGTCACACACGGTTTCTTCAGGAAATGTAAACATGTAGCTGTTTTTGTGTCTCTACTGTACTGCCACAGCTGATGTGTGTTGGAATGAAACATGTTGAAACATGTAACTGGAGGTAAAGGAACAGAATGGAAACACACACACACACACACACACACACACAAACTACATGAGTAAGCAGGTGATACCCCGCTAACAATCTTTGGTTGTAGGAACATATCCCTAACGTTTCCATGAAGTAACAAACGTTTTAGGAATGTTCAAAATATCCAGTTTGAGCATGTATGAGTTATAATTTTTGGGGTGTACGTTTTCTTCGAATGATTAAAAGATCACAATGTTTCAATGCAGTTTAAAACCGTACAGCTAACACGTACTCAAGTGAAGAGAGACGTATCACACAAGCGCCTGCGGTGTCGCGAGAGCAAATTACATCGCTGTCGCTTTTTATGAGCGTCATACCGTCACATACAACTGTCCTTCCCCAGAGCTCTGAATACACACACACACACACACATCTGCACAGCAGAGAAACTTCTGGTATCTGACTTTAAGACAGGCTGGTAACGATCTTGCGAGAATAAAGTAATAAAGAACTATAACGCTCTGGTACTCTGGATGTCACAATGAAACGTTAGGGAAACATTCTTACAAACTAAAATTGTTAGCTGGATAGGCAGGTAACTCCTAAGGCGGTATCCTGCTGTATGTAAAATCAGAAAAGTGAAGCACTATACAGGCTGTGCAAAAGAATCCTCGTGTGATTCGCATGATGGACTATTTTATTTTATAATAACGTTCTCTTAATTTTGAGTAGTATTTATTTTCCGTCTGTGGTGCTACACCTTGTGAAGATTAATTTGTATCTAATTAAGGTTCCCAGAGGTCTTTAGCCACGCCCCCTGCTGCGGGACACACACCCAATTAGATCTAAACAGAAGCTTTGTCCTGTGGGTTTATAATTGAATTATCATTATGTCCTGTCTTAATTATTTTCATTGTTCTTCATCGTGTTTGACATTCTGCCCTGAGCGACAGCTCGTGAGCTTCATGTGAGGAGATCCACACATACATACATGACCTGAGATATGACTGTCTATTGCTATGAACACACACACACACACACACACACATTAATAGTTTTTTTACAAATGAGGATGCCCCCAGAAGGAGGTTTTGCTCAGATTTGTCAGGTTTTTCTGACTTTTGGGTAAAACCCACACACACAGACACAACTTAACAATAGCATACACACGTTATTTACATATATTTGGTTTTTATACACATGTTTGCTTTATTTACATATGTTGCCTTTATATAGATATGTTTGCTTTATATAAACATGTTTGCTTTATATTCATATGTTTGCTTTATATACACGTTTGCTTTATATACACATGTTTGCTTTATATACACGTTTGCTTTATATACATGTTTGCTTTATATACACATGTTTGCTTTATATTCATATGTTTGCTTTATATACACGTTTGCTTTATATACACATGTTTGCTTTATATACACGTTTGCTTTATATACATGTTTGCTTTATATACACATGTTTGATTTATATACACGTTTGCTTTATATACACGTTTGCTTTATATACACGTTTGCTTTATTTACATATGTTGCCTTTATATACACGTTTGCTTTATATACACATGTTTGCTTTATATACACGTTTGTTTGTAAAGTTTGTAATGTAAGGGGTATCTATGTTGATTAAAGACCAATAAACAGTACAGAAATGTAACTATTTCTTATACATTTTCAAAATCTTAAAACTTTATTTCAAACTGAAAGTCATTTTTATATGACACAAATTACTAATTCCAGAATCATTGGCAGCACTAAAAACTGTCTAGACCAGTTTAAAACGGCACAAAAACGTTCCTGCAGTAACATTAGTGGAATGTTTTTTAAAATGTAAAAACATTATTCTAAGGCTGTTAGTGGAACATTTTAAAATCATTATAGAATTTATAAAGTTGGGAGAACGTTCTTAGAGTCAAGATGTTTTGAATATTCGTGAAATATTTAAAAAAAACGTTTACATTTTTGTTACTTAATAGAAATGTTAAGAAAAAACTGTTTGCTGGGAAGAATCTCCAGAACCTTACAGTTAACTCAAAGACCCGAATCAGCCAATCAGCCGGTTCTAGGAAGAAGGTTCTGGAACAGTCCAGTGGCACATCACAGTGTGATGTTTGTTTCTTTCTGCAGTGATCTGAGAGACTCTGTCTGCGATGGCCCGGCAGTGTGTCTGCTCTCCGCCTCCAACAGCTGCAAATGATCTCCTCCACCCCAAAGATTCTCACAGGGAGAGAGAAAGCAAACGAGAGTCGAGAGAAAACGGAGTTTACGGCACTGATACATCCTGTCTTAATGAGAACCCAACATATGTCCCAGCAGGACAGAGAGAGAGCCGGTTCTGCAGAGAGAAAAGACACATAATGGGGGAGAAACAGAAGAGCTGAGGAAGGGGCCCTGCAGTGACCCCTGCGTATAGATGCTTCTCATTAGCTTAAGCAGGGAAGCTTGTTAAACCCACTAATCACAGAAGGAGGACGCGGAAAAGGCTGGAATTTACTGCCAGTTTCTCCTCATTAAAGGACATGCTGTGGAGAGGGGGGCCGGTTTGGGTGGGTTTGTGTTAGGTGCGGGTTTGCGAGATAAGGAACCCTCCTGTTGCGCTTTAAGTAAAAAAATCCAATTCATTGGGAAAATATGTTTTAATTATAATATATAAACCCTACAAGAGAGACCAACCACAAGCTGTTATAATAATAAAGACGGGGTGGCTGATTTTTTGTACAGAAACAGTGTTTGTTATGCTGGTTGAAGCACTCATCATGTCTCAATATATCAATATATAGTCTGTGGAAGATGCAGGACCATAAAATGTTTGTCCAATCACTGCATTCAGCCCGAATGTCTTTCTGTCAATCAAACTATGTGTTTGTTTATGTGTTGGAGGGGGCGTGGCTTTGAAGGGCGCTCTGAAGGGATCTTATGCTTTCAAAGCTAGCTATTGCTAGCCTAGAATCATATGCTATGATTCTGTTGGACAAGTCAGTGTAATTTGAGCCTCATTTAAAAAGGAGGAATAGTGAACTATGATATCCCAAAATCCTGGAGAGATTTTCTTCATTACAATGAATAACTGTAAATACAGTTTTATATCCCCTGCTATATTTACACAGATTATAAAGGCCCTTTTGAAATGAATTCTGTAATACTGATGCTTCGTTCAGCAAACACTGATGGTAGTGCGTTGATTTCATAAAGGTAGTAAGTTATATACACATGTGGAAAGAAAAAACAAAAAGCCTGTTTTTTATAGCGTTAAAATGAAGCAACCGAGGGCCGGTGAGTCAAGCCGTTAAAAGTTTTACAAGCGCAGCTCACGGACAGAATCGTGCGCATGTTTCTGAACACGCACTCATAAAATCCACTCGCTACGATCCTCGCTGCCTCCACATCATCACTGCCAAGTGAAACTCGTCACCTTTTCCAACCCAAACACACACACTGCAGCTTATGAAGTGCAGCTACACTTTATTAAGTGAGCTTGCACTGGTAATAACGCGCTCGCATGGACACGGGAGAACCTGCAGCGACATGTTTCGTTTGCCACTCACTGCGGCTCGCATACCTCTCACGGCACGTCACTCAAAATGCTGCTCATAAATCGCTTTAATTTATGTTGCGTTTAGAAAACGTTATTATTCGTGCTACGTTTGGGAACCGATTCGGTGCAGACCCGCAGTAGAGTTCAGATTACACTGCTGTTCACGGGTCAGGTACCGCGTATCGGTGCATTGTGGGAAATGTTGTCAGAAGCGCTGTGGGAAGGGGCATGGCTTTTGTCGCTTTGTAAACTCTGAAATCCCGAGGTGCAGACAGAAGTTGTGTGCACAGCACATGTAATCCACGTACTGAAACTCATCTGTTGCTTTATGAAATCCATCCTGTCAATTGTAGGGCGGTTGTTTTTATTAGTCGTCAACGCAGATACAAACTCACAAGGAAAGAGAAAAGAAAGAGAGTGAGCCAGCAAACAGTGGGACTAGCAATGGTATGAAACTTATACTGGTACCGTATGATTACCATATTCATATTCCATGATATTTACATAGTATTCTTATGGGTGGTGTCCAACATACTAGTATCGTTTTGGGACATTTTGTTAGTCAAGGGTCAAGGGTCAAGGCTCGGTCAATAAGTCAGTAGTCAATCATTGGCTTCATTGGCTTCAGTAGTCAGGATGACTTTTCAAAGAGTTTTTAAATTTTAATAAAAATGAGCAAAAATGATAAAGCATTTTTCATTTATTTGTTAGTAAAGTCAAACAAATAACTGAATGGAAAGGTCGTCTCGTGTTTGTGTTGATGCTTTTTTGTTGGTATAAATACATTTACATTATTTACAACTATAAATTATTCTACTTCATTCATTGATGGAGATATGATTTGTATTGTCAGCTGTCTATTAAGCAATCTCTCTCTCTCTCTCTCTCTCTGGCCCCGCCCTCTGTGCAGTGTTTCGGCCTCTGTCAGAGCTGTCAGTCACATCAGAAACGTGTGTGAGTGTGACAGTGCGAGAAACACGCGGACTGATGTGGTGTGATGCGTTTCAGAGACCAGATCACGATGTTTAGTTTCGACTTACTAAAGTCACGACTGAGTTGCTGCATTTTTTTGTTTACGGAATCGAGTTAAAACAAAATGTTGTGACCAGGGAGCTTTACAGAAATTAAACCTGACACACGAGAAACAAGCCGATGCACTATGGAAACCATGTAGTTTTGCACAGGGGCTGTCGGGGCATGTTGTCACAAACGGCGAAAATGTTTCATAGCTTGATGTAGATAAGACTTTAAAATTTCGTCATGTTTCCTTTATCAACGTACCACAGTATTCCCCTCTGATTTCTTCACTGTCCCAAAACAGCACCACAGCAGTGTTTCGTAAGAGCAGAGGTCTGCTTCCAAATGTTTGTCCCTCGCGTCTCTGGAAAAATTAAACAAAACAAAAAACAATAATGCCGTTTATAAATATATATATACACAAGTGATGATGAAAATGCATCAATAAAACAAAAACAATGGGGAAGAAATCAACTCAACTTGATGGCACGGACAGCGTTTTAAACATTTCTTGGGAATAAACCGTAAACTCCGGGTTTGCCATTTTTAAGGAGGTTGTGTGAGGATAAGGAAAATGAACGCAGTGTGTTTGGAGTCGGGAATAATCAGGGACTGACGCTGGAAACGTCACGTTCAGCTGGAAACAGTTAGCGAGCGCATCCTCGCACACTGCCCGCAAACGTGCCTCCAGCGTGCGCTGAAAACAACAATATATGAACTTACAGACAAATGTTTGCGCATTGTGTCAAGCCTGTATGTGTTTCTGTTTTATTAAACAGTCTAAAAGAAAACAATCTCTTAATCTGAGACACTTATAAACACAGTCCATTACACAAGGTCCCAAATTACCTCAATGAACCCGACTTAAATGAAATCCAGTGATAAACGATTATTTCATGTCAATTTTACTTTAGATAAAAACATAACTGCTCTACAGTATCGTTTTAATATGATGCCGCTGCAGTGATGTTTCCGTACATGGCGATGTCATTTTTTTGTATTATGACAATATTACGGTCACCATTTACTTTTCTGTTTATCATCATTTAAATATGAAAAACAAATATTCCTTCATTATGTGTAATTATATAAGAATAAAAAAGTATAAAAACAGTTAAAAAGTATAACGTTACACCGCAGAAAGAGAGAGAAAGAGAAAGAGAGAGAGAGAAAGAGAGAAGCCGTGTGCATGTGTCACTTTTCATCATGTTGCAGTGAGTGTTCATGAGCCGCCAGCACTGCGACCTTTAGGAATCCAAAAGCACAGATTTGCTAATTAACCCAACTCACTCTCTCTCTCTCTCTCCCTCTCTCTCTCTCTCTCTCTCTCACCTCAGGCACCCATTCCACAGCGGTACTTAATGCAATAACTACATTCTACTCGATCTACTTCCCAACACTTCAATATATAACTTGTACAATAGTTTCCTAGCACTGCGTTCATTAATATACTTTAGATTTAATATAGTTACTTTCTGTTTATTTGTAATGTGCTAGATGTATCCATCATCACACAATTTCTGTTCTGTCAGCAGGATATGCAGATTAGATTAATCTGCATAAATGCAAATGACATTGTTGGGATTGGCTTTGCTCAGCTCGTGTGGGACACACATAGACACATCAGATGTCATTTCATATACGACATAAACTCGTTTGGTGAGAAAATAACATCAAAACATTACATTGCAGCTTTCTCACGAATATTAGAATCGTCGCACGCGACGCGTTGTCCCCCGCCGCACTATTGGCTCGTATATGATGCTAATTAGTGCGACACAAAAGTACAAAGTGTCTTAATTAAAACGTCATGATTCTACGAGCTCGTCTACACACAGAATATGAATACATTAATACTAATAAAGCAGCGTGTCTGATTGTCGTCATGCTGCAAGAAAACAACAAATCTGGTTTCCTTCAAGATATGAGGTCAGTGTAATATAACACAGGCTGTGCTATTAAATGTTATTTGTTGCGCACGTAAATAAACAAAACACGCAAATATAAAACTCTTGTTGCAGTTACTTCTACAATTAAACAAATGGTCGTCTTATTCCTGCGGTTGTTTATGTTTTATAATGTGCCCTTTAACCCGGAGAGAGTTAACTATGGTTTCACTACAGTAAAAGTGTAGCAACCATGTTTTTAGGGCACTGATTTCCATTTATATACCCACAGTTTTACTATGAATGGCACAGTAAATCTATGGCTGCTGTAGCAAAGCCATGGTTAATTTGTGGTTATCATGGTTTGTATAGTGGTTACTATAGTAACCCTGTTTTTTGGCGTAAACTGTAGTAAAACTATGGTTCATTTTGTAAGGACAAACAAATAATAAAGTGTGATTCAGAATAGCAAAAAAATGCAAGAATGATATATAGAAATTATTTTTCACAGACTAAGACACGATACAGTAATAATGATAAGAGGTGATACAGTATATTTAGTTCTTTCTGTGATAATTATAGTTATAAATGGCAAGTAGGGATCCAGAAAGGAAAAGATCTTAAAACATCTGAGATTTATGAGGAATATTTTAATTGCACATTTTGTGAATAAATCATTGTGACTATCTGTCAATAGAAGTTGTTTGAAAGGAGGAGAGGGACTTAAATTATGGGGCGTCACCAACAAGCTGCGATTCTCTGGTGCAGTTTAAAAGGAATGTTAAACAAACACTGTGCTTTTGTGTCCTCGCACCACCGGCGCTTTAATAACGCCGGCCCTTTAAGAGAGGCCGATCCGTGTGAAAAGGTGCACTGAGGACAGACCGTTTAAAGTGTGTGAATGAGATGAGGAGGAGAATAGATACCGGGCGGGTGTTTAGGGAGGGGGGGTGTCCCCTACTGTGGAACCACTGAGATCCAAAAGCTAATTATCATGATCTGATGGTGGTTTAAGTTGGCCGGAGCCAAACCTGGACCCCCACTGTGACCCTTTAACTGCACACATACGCCCTCTTCACACCCTGATAATAGGGTGAATAGGGTGCAGAATAAAGACAGACACAAGCGGTCTTCAGCTCGGTATCAAAGAGTTAGTACACTGCTGTCAGACAGCTGCTTTTTAACCCTTACCAAAATTTACCAGCGCTTTACTACGGTTTAAACCAAAACAAAAACCTGCTTACGAAATACTACATAGTTAAACCATGATCACAAATTAAGCATGGTTTGCGACAGCAAAGTAAAACTGTAGTTAAATCTGCTTTAAATCTTTATGTGTTGTGGAAAGCGCTGTACAACTAATTCAATGTGAATTGAAGTGCTCTCCCTCGCTCTCTCTCTCTTCATAAAATAAGCAGAGCTGGCAGCAGGCGTGTGTGGGGTGCCAGACCAGAAGGCCAAAGCTTTGAGCTACACATCTGAGAGTGTGTGTTTCCAAGACTTGTGAAAAGTGCTGCTTGTCCGAGAGGGACAGTCGTCAGAGCGCCGGGTGTGTGCGCCACTGACACCTGTCACCACAACTTACAGTGTGGACCTGCTGCTCAACACCTCCAGCCTCGCCCTTGTACCGCAGCAGGGCTGACAGGAGATCCTGGAGGCGGTTTAGAGCAGAAGATGGGAGGCAGGGATTACCCCGTCTCCAAGCAGGGCTGGGGGCATGGGCAGAAGAGCAGGGCAGTTCATATGGGAAATGAATGCCCCGGAAGGAAGTACACTGTGTCCTTCAAACGCTGTGCCCTTGAGTATGATAGATTCACAGAGAGAGAGAGAGAGAGAGAGAGATTGGTGAAGATTGCTGAGAATTGTTTACAGTCAGATAAACACATATTAAACTTTTATACATTTTATAAATTATTACATTTGTTTATAAACAGCTACTCAGCTAACAGAATCTCTCAGAATGTTGGCTAACGTCCTCTAAACGTTCTCTCAATGTTATCAAAATCATTCCTGCAGTAACATTAGTAGAATGTTTTTACCATTTCATAACATATTTCAAAAACGTTATTCTTAAGTTGTAAGTGGAATGTTTAAAAAATGTTACAGCATTTAAAAAATGTTTGAATAATATTAATACAAAAAAACAGTCCAAGAAACTGGATTTTTTAAAATGTTTTTGTTTTCTCATGGAAACGTTAGGGTAACGTTTTTACACATTTCTTTCTTGTGCAAAAGACATTTCAGTATTATTTACTGTATATCATCTGTACTGTATATCTTTGGTAAACATGGACAGTAAATGATGGACAGAGACGCTGAAGTGGTAAATACTGTAAAGTGTTTTTAAAGTGTGATAAGTACAGTCTGTGTTATCTCCTGAGGACACACTGAACACATTCACTAAAATGATTCTCTTTAACTCCGCCCTCACGCTCACATCTAATTCACTAATCTGTGTACATTTAAACACAGCGTCTCAGAACGAGTTGTGTGGGGTTCTGATATCAATCAAATTAATTCTCAGGTGTCATTTACATCAAAGCTGACGCGTCATATGTAAATGTATGCAAATGATGTTAACGAATCAAATGATGAAACTCTCTGTTGCTCACACAAGAGTATCATATGGCTTAGAAGACCAGCATTATTGGCCCGGTCCTCGTCTGCATTTTCAGAACGTCAGCTAACGTTCTCTCCAAGTGATCAAAAACACGCCTGAAGTAACAGCAATAATGTTAATATAATGTTTAAAACACTTCCTAGAACATTCCGAGAACATTCAAAATAACACTCAAAGTTTTTGTTATTTAATGGAAACTTTATGGGGACGTTCTTACAACCTAAAATTGTTAGCTGGGAAGCTGTGTGAAAATCCCTCAGGAATCTGTTTGTGTGCCACAGAGGAAAGTCAAAGGTCTGAATGACACGATGACACGCGTCACTCACTCCAGCAACCCATGACAGAATTTTCATTTCTAGGCGAGTCATTCCCTCAAAAACACAAATCGCGCAGCTGCACCTCTCGTGCTGTTCATATAATCAGAGCTGCTTGTAAATGCAGCAGTGTAACAGCCAGAGTTGTTTCTGGTCTGGGAAAGAACAGCGTTTTGAAAAAGAAGAAAAAGGTTGTTTGGTTCAGGAAGCATTTAACAGCTTCCTCTGGAAATTGAAAAAGGAAATAGTTTAGAGAAGGACTGCATGAGGGGGCCGAATTAAAGCCCATATGAATTCCAGATGACACTGGCGTACAGGGGGTCTGAGAGAGAGAGAGAGAGAGAGAGACTGAACGCAGACACACACAGTCAGGAGCCTAGTGTGTGTGTCTGTGTGTGTGTGTGTGTCTCTGTGTGTGTGTGTGTGTGTGTGCGTGTGTGTGTGTCTGCGTGTGTGTGTGTGTCTGCGTGTG
>JAZGTJ010000628.1:21560-91139 GCA_036877575.1 Botia almorhae | reverse complement strand
GAGTGAGAGAGTGAGTGAGTGAGTGAGTGAGAAACCATTAAGTGTGTTTGTGTCAGGCCTGCTGAAGCGGTTGAGAAAGCTCACCTTGTTGTTCGTGATCTTCTACAGAGTTTGAAAGACGTTCTGGCAGACCTCATTCCCAAAGAACAGAGCAGGATCAAGAACTTCAGACAGCAGCACGGCAAAACCAACATCGGCCAGATCACCGTGGACATGGTGAGAAACGTCACAGCGCTGTGATGCTGTGAACCATGAACTCGCGGCGTGACCTTTGTGTGTCATCACTACATTACAGTCAGTCCATGTAGCTGTAGCAACAGCCATGATGAATCATCTGTGTTTTTCACTGTAGCCATTTTTGGCCGTTCTCAGGCTTACAGACAGGCTGTAGGACTTATTCCATAATTGTCTCTATAGGAACTATAGGTATGAAATGGTATGAAACTATTATATAGATTATATAGGCATTTGAGGCTGTGCTTTACTGTCAGTATAGTACTGTCAGGCTTCTCGCACCTTATAGCTTACACATAGGATATATCTATCCGTGCAAGAAATGCAACAAAAGCCATCTCCTATATTACATGACAGTCGTTCAGTGAGTGTTGCTTAACAAGTCCGACCAGCCCTTTAAACCACCATAAACACACGCACACAGGAGTGGTTGTTTTGATTTCTGATTGGACAGCTGCTCTTTTCAAGGACCCTCAGGCTGTGGTGTGACTCATGTCCGTCCTGCTGCAGTTTCAGACGAATCGTTTAGCTTCTGTCTCACTGCCAGTTAATTTATACTGCAGATAAATGGCACCTGGGGACTTTTATTTTGACATCCTGATGCAGAGGACTTTTATTATGACGTCATATGATGCAGAGGCCCCAGAGATGAGATGACTGGCTGATTGGGGGTTTGGAAACAGGTGTCAGCAGAGGTATCTCAATAATATTTGTGTGCTTTCTTGTGTCAAACAGGTATATGGAGGAATGAGAGGAATGAAGGGTTTGGTGTACGAGACCTCTGTGCTTGACCCCGATGAGGTGAGTACACATCACAACGCACACATGCTGACAGAAACCTAGATCTCTCTATTTGTACAGCATTGTTGTGATGTCAACAATCTGTACACTGCTTCACTAACCTGTTTGGCTTGATGCCACAATCCAGAATGTTAACTTAAGCCAGACTGATGTGCTCATGTTTATTGATGACATCTTTAGGGCATCCGTTTCCGTGGTTACAGCATTCCAGAATGTCAGCAGCTGTTGCCCAAAGCTCCAGGTGGGGAGGAGCCTCTGCCTGAGGGTCTGTTCTGGCTGCTGATCACAGGACAGGTGCCCACAGAGGAGCAGGTGAGGAGAAACTCATTCACTAGTCATGTTTACTACAGCACTGCTCATAGTAAAGTGCTACAGCCCTTCTTAAAGAGAGAGTTCACCCAAAAATGAGATTTGTTCCATTATTTACTCACCCTCATGTCATTACAATCCTGTATGGCTTTTATCTTCTGTAAAACACAGAAGAAGATATTTTGAGAAATGTCTCAGTGGTTTTGTGTCTGTCCATACAATGGAATAGGTGCCACTGTTGTTTGATTATCATTGTACTGCAAAATATCTTCATGATGAATTTTTCCAAACCATTCCAAAAACATGGTTTGGAATGACATGATGGGGGAATTTTCATTTTTTCTGAGTAAAAACAACGGATTATTCTAGCTTTCCTGTAGCTACGTGGTTAGAGCATGGCAATAACAACGCCAAGGTCATGGGTTCGATCCCAGGGATTGCACATACTAACATGATATCTTGTTCTGATATCAACTGATATCAGAGTAAAGAGTATCGGCCTGTTGATATCCAAACCAAAGGTTTTTGCAGTCTTCCACATTGATGCCTCATCTTATATGTCATGTTTGCTCAGGTGAACTGGTTGTCTAAGGAGTGGGCGAAGCGTGCAGCTCTTCCTTCTCATGTTGTCACCATGCTGGATAATTTTCCCACCAACCTGCACCCCATGTCTCAGTTCAGCGCTGCCATCACGGCCCTGAACAGTGAGAGCAGCTTCGCCCGGGCGTACTCTGAAGGCGTTAACAAGGCCAAATACTGGGAGGTGAGTCAGCCCGAGGGGGCGTGGCCAAACTGTCTATTCCATTTCTGTACGAGGCGGCTAAATATGATGTATTTGTAAATACTTGCTTCTCTGTGCAGTTCGTGTATGAAGATTCCATGGACTTGATCGCCAAACTCCCCTGTGTGGCGGCTAAGATCTACCGCAACCTGTACCGCGAGGGCAGCAGCATCGGCGCCATCGACTCCCACCTGGACTGGTCCCATAACTTCACCAACATGCTGGGCTACAGCGACCAACAGTTTACAGAACTCATGAGACTGTACCTCACCATTCACAGGTGATCACCTATAAACTCACAGATTATTCATCCTGCCTCCACTCATGTGGAAACAATTCGGTTCTTGGTGGGTCGGGCTGGAATTTTAACCTTCTCCGAAAACATCACTGGTATGTTCTACAAAGGTTCAAGAATGTTTTGCCTTTAACCCTGGGTGAAAACGGCATTAGTAAAGGTTAGAGGTCTGAGAAGGTTGTGTTTTCCAGCCCTGTTAGGAAATAATGAATGCACATTACTCAGAATAATTGGTGTGCTGTAAAAACTAACCTCCCCATAACCAAACTGTTGACTTAATGGTGTATCCAGGTCTTGACTGGATCTTTTCCTCTGTTTTGTAACTAGAGAGTGCAGCATCAGGGTACAAGAGACCGTTTACAGAACGTTCAGATAAATCCATTCTGCTCTGATTGTTTATTTGTAGTTTGACTGGAAACAGTCAGGCTGTCCAAAATAGTTCAGTCAGTGTCATTTGCTTGTGACCTTTTTAAAGGTGAATGACCTTTGCATGTTTATTTTCTCTCTCTCTCTCTAGTGACCATGAGGGTGGAAACGTCAGTGCACACACTAGTCACCTGGTGGGCAGCGCGCTGTCTGACCCCTACCTCTCCTTCAGTGCTGCTATGAACGGTCTGGCTGGACCTCTGCATGGACTGGCCAATCAGGTTTGTGCCTCTAAAATGCACTTTGCTCTGTTAGACATACTTTAATGCATGTTGGTTATATAATTTTTAAATGAATTAAAGCATTATTGTTTGGCATATCGCATTATTTAGCAAATGATCGCATATCGCATTTTTTAGCAAATGATCGCATTATTTAGCAAATGATCGCATATCGCATTATTTAGCAAATGAATGCATTATTTAGCAAATGAATGCATTATTTAGCAAATGAATGCATTATTTAGCAAATGATCGCATTATTTAGCAAATGATCGCATATTGCATTTTCAATGTTTTGCAGCCCTAATAACATTATTTAACCAAATAGTTAAATAGAATGTGTTTCCACCTCCGGCCTGCAGGAGGTGCTGGTGTGGCTCACAGCCCTGCAGAAGGAGCTCGGCGGTGAGGTTTCCGATGAGAAAATGAGGGACTACATTTGGAACACCCTGAAATCAGGCAGAGTAAGTGTGCTCACACTTCTGCTTCAACAGTTTGACAGTCAGACAGACTGAAGACTGACAGCGTGTCTCTCCTGTGCGTTTGCTCAGGTGGTGCCGGGCTACGGTCACGCTGTTCTGAGAAAGACAGATCCACGCTACACCTGCCAGCGTGAGTTTGCCCTTAAACACCTTCCCAACGACCCCATGTTCAAGCTGGTGGCTCAGCTCTACAAGATCGTACCCAATGTGCTGTTGGAGCAGGGCAAGGCCAAGAACCCCTGGCCCAACGTAGACGCTCACAGTGGAGTTCTGCTGCAGGTACGAGACCAGAAACGAGTCAAAAATAGATATGTAGTGGTGAAGAAACTAATATATGTAGGTCTGTAGTGTTCCTGTAGCTCAACTCGTAGAGCATTGTGTTAGCAGCACTGAGCTCATAGGTTCCAGTCCCAGGGAACACACATACTGGTAAAATGCGTACTGGTACCAGAACACACGTACTGGTAAAATGCATACCTTAAATGCATTCTAAGTCTTTTTGAAAAAAGCACCTGTCAAATGCAAATATGTAATGCATATATTATAATGTAATAATGTAATGCCATATGTTATATATATATACATATATATTATATTTGATGTATATAATACTATTTAAAAAAATAATGCTACTTGATTATGATTGGTCAGTCACAGAATTCCGCAGTCAGAGTTTTGGGTAATGACCGCTAGACTGTATTAGCGGTTTTGTTGTTTGCCTTCTGTATCGAAGTCGTATCTAAATCACACATGTTATTGCTTTGTCTTGTTTTTTAGTATTACGGCATGACAGAGATGAACTATTACACTGTGCTGTTCGGCGTCTCGCGGGCTCTGGGTGTTCTGGCTCAGCTGGTGTGGAGCAGAGCGCTCGGCTTTCCTCTCGAACGCCCCAAATCCATGAGCACGGACGGACTCATGAATCTGGTTGGGGCCAAGTCAGGCTAGAGAGGGAGAGGCCATGCCATCAGAGTGAGAACAGGAGGGGGAGGAGCTTAAACAATAGTAGAAACAAGCCTGCGGGCAAAGGGATTTAAAGAGACAGTACACTTTTAAATTTAATCTAAAAAGGGCCTTTGTTATTAATTGAGTTGAGATGCGTCCAGTTCGCAGTCATTTTAATCCTTCGTACCCAAAACGAACAGCTACTTTTTCCACTCTTGCACTTGAGAAATAAAGATTTATTACATGCATGTACAGACACACAGCACAAAATACAGATTTTATGCACATACGAACAACTCTCACACATGCAGAGAACAAGCTTGGATGTAACGGGTGACTTGGACACGGCTGTTTTATTCACAAATACAGCCCAGAGCTCAGAATCTTCCCAGAAATCACCCTCTTCTATTTAAACTGCTAAATGACTATTTAATACTAGTTCAGAAAAGTTAGCGCTTCATCTAGTCTGTAAATAAACCCTTTATTAGAACAAACAGATGCTTTTTCCTCACTCGTGACACAATTCAGTTTTAGTCTTTATATTTTACCTTCCTGACACGAGCCTTTATTGTGTGAGGAAATGAAGGGAGAACGTCCTGCTCTGAGCCTGTCAGATCATTCTATGCAGTTTGGCAAGTCATCCCCCCAAACAACATCCACACATTTCTTCTCGTAAGAGCACTCCATGATGGCAGAAAGGTTCTCTCTCTCTCTCTCTCTCTCTCTCTCTCAATAGAACTGATTCTATGAGTTCAGTTGTGAGTTCCACTTGGGAAGCTAGTACGTTTGTTTAAAAGGGTACTGCCCCTTTAAGTTATGTCCCATAATGCTCTCTGACTTCAACCTATCATCTTTGTCTTCTTGTCCATGTTGTGTCCTGACACATTTGTTATGGTGCCCCCTCTTCATTTGAAATGATCAGTTCTTCCTCAACAGAGCATATTGGTAAAACATTAGCTTGCACAAATAGCTTTACCGTGCAACACAAATCTGTAGACCATATTGATTTATAAGTTGTTGTAGTTATGCTTGATTTCTGTATCATCTTGAGAGCAAGCTGAAACCGTCAAACAGTCTAAACAAACATTTCATATCAGCTAGATTCTGGTTAATCAGTTTGAGTGCTTCTAAAATCTGCTACTTAAAACCATAATAGATTAAAATCATTTTTCTGTTAGCTGTCTGGAGTTATTTTTAGTTGTTTTTCCTTTTTTGGTGTTTTGAAAAACTGTCTTGTATAAAGAGTAAAACAATCGTTTGTTGTGGGCATACATAATTTGTGGTTTTATTTATAATGTAAATATTGCTTGAATGTATGATCAACTTAAACGTATCAAAACACGGATGTCCAGCTAGTTCTGTTAGCCAATAAGCCACTTACTATATAATACTATCATTACCAACTATAAATTACACACTAAACCCTTGATCTGAAATAAAAGGCACAGACTGGTGCCTCTCTTTTCATGCTTGCTCTCAGGTTGAACACAACAACTGGGTTTTTGGAGAATCAACCAGCTCATACAGCTAGTCAGTCCATAAGCACTCCATTAACTAACAATGGCACCCACGTCACTACTCGCAACCGGAAACACGTCGGTCCAGTTGACCGCGTCTTTTCCGGTGTGTCCGTTTCTTCATTGTGTACGTGCACGATCGGGTTCATTTAAAAAGTGAGGTTGGAATATGGGGGTGATTGGTTGAAGTCAGAAATGTGAGGGGAAGGAGGGGATTTGGAATGATTGGGGATAAGAAGCAAAAACGATGTAAAAACCTGACAAAAAAGGAAAACCAATAAATGTTTTTAACAAAATATTCAGTTGTCGTCTTGCTTTGTGTTTCTCTGTGTAGAAGGTCAAGCAATGTAATCGTGATGTTAATATCAGGAAAGGGGAACCGTGTTCCTGGTGTTCCCAGAGTTTAGTTCCAGTCCTGATCAAACTCATCTGTCTGTAACCTGGTAATCTTGATTAGCTGGTTCAGGTGTGCTTGATTAGGGTTCGAAAGACACTAAACTCTGCAGGGCAGAGTAATAGTAATAATCATCTCATGAATCTTTAATCAAGTTCAGTTTTGAAAGCTGATAATCATTTTCGGTGAAACATCGCCAGATCCAGCCAGCATGTTTAAGAAACTGAAGTTCCTCACGCTGTTATAAATACATGACCTAGATACCAGCACCTCACTCAGGTTTCCTCTGCATCCATCACTGGCTTTACTTTGTGTGTCATTTGCATGAACAAAATGACGTGCTTATAGATCTTTTAACTAAGAAAAACATCAAATTAACGCCTGTCCACATCTAATCACAAGATCTACTGCCAGCAGTTCAAGGAAAACAGACAAACGATCTGTTTGAAAAACTTTTATAGATCTTCAAATTAAAAGCTTGTGCAATGCAGTTCAGCGCTGACCACAGGCCTGCTGACAGAAATAAAGGTCTACTTCACACATAACATTCATTTCAGAGAGAACTGGTCCCAGAAAGTGTGTTGTTCTTAAGCACTGGTCACATATCTTTGGCTCTCTTTCACAGTTATTCAACCAACAATTATTTAACAGACGAACACAGACAAAAGTGAAAACTGTCATAGACAAACAGAACATTTAATACAGCACAAATAAATAATCAGCAATTACGATGTTCAACTGAATGTCACCTGAAGTCATTTATAAATGGCATGAGATCAGATAAGGCGTTGAAAAGTAGATAAAAACAAAGTTTTATAAAATAAAAAAGGTTCGCTCTGCTTACGTGTTGTATTGTGCCTTTATGAGAAATCAGATTAGTGTTAAAACCGATTCAAACGTAACCAGAACTGAAATGGCACTCATTTACACATGAACAGGCACAAACTGTTCACTAAAGGAGAAAGCAAGTTGAATAATTACATTTATTAACATTTTCCTTCATTTTTCAACTCTAAAGCCCTGAGTTTGCACGAGCGTATGCAAGAGAGCAACAGCAAGCAAAATTACTCAACATTTATCACGCTATTTCTACAGCAGGGGCAAATATGGGGGNAAATCCATCTGAAAAATACATTCTATCTTATATCTTGTTGTATAATCTTTAAGAGTCTTAAATCTTTGTACAATCTATAGAGTCTTTAAGAAAGAATATTTTAATTCAAACTGAATTGAGCTTGAGGGCATCTGTGTTGCTTAACAGAGAAAATGATCTGAACTTGTGCGTCAGGTTGCAGCTACAATGAAATGACTTCCGTTGTAAGTGTATTTTTGTACACTTAGTTTTTGTTACCAACCGACGTACAGGTTGAAATTAATTTCATAAACCCACAGCTGGACAGAATAGCGGTGTGTAATTATAAGGAAACTATATATGTTACTATATAACTGTACAGATATTCATGTACAGTATATATATATATATATATATATATACTCTGTCTCTGTCTTAACATTGAACTGATACAACATGATAAAAAAAACTACTAAGGAAAACTTAATCTGAGTTAACAGAGACAAATGTGTCCAAAGTCTCTTCTTCATGTGCTTGTTTCAGGTGTAACACTGCAAATGAGTTGAAATATTGCCTCAAAGTAACAGGGCTCTACTGTACCAGGCCAATATAATAACTGCTAGTGAACGGGTTTGTTTATATGTGTAGTAGTTGTGTACAGAGTTGGTTGTAGGAGTTAGCGTGAGTTTCAGATGAGTCCAGGTGAACAGTGTGCTGGGACAGCTCACGTCTGACGGATCTCGTGGAACATCAGTTCTCTGGGTATTCTCGTCTCAGGTCCGTACATCTTACACGCTCTCCGCTCGAACGCGGCCACCATCTGCTTTACCACCTCGTCGAAAAACACAGTCGCCAACTGCGAGTGCAGCAGCGAACGGAACTCGAACGAGATCTTGGAAGAAGAGAAGAAGAGATTACAAACACAACCATGAACTGACCCTAAACTCAGAAGAGAGACAGGTTTGTAAGCTGTACTTACAGAGAAATCTACTGTGCATGTACGAGGATAACCAGAAATACCGGGACTAAAGCGCCATATTGTCTCCAAATGATTGAAGAGCTTTCCATCAGAACACACGGCCTGGTACAGAACCACACAAATGATGTTATGATCCTATAGCTCAACTGGTGGAGGATTGGGCTTGCAACCTCAAGGTCATGGGTTTGATTCCAAGAGAACACATGAACTGATCAAATGCATTGAACTCAGAATGCATTTTAAGTTATTTTTAGTGACTTACACTAAATGCATCAATGTAAAAATAAATTAAATTAAAATATTAAAAGAATCACTTGAGACATTCTGGTAGTAATCGCACAGAAAGACTTACTTTAACTAGATGTGGACGAACGTGACTTATCATAGACGTGTATCGCTCAAGAACAGGAGGGAATCCCACCTCCAGCTGCGCTTTGGCATGACCTGCTCTCCTCATGATGGTTTCCGACTTTTTGCACCACGGTACGAAGTGTTTGTAGTCGTCCACATTGGCAACCACATCGTACATCTCTTGCATTGAATACCTAAGAACAAAGAACAGGTTTATGCTCTCTGCACACTTCAGTGGCATCTGAAGCTGCAAAAAAATACACAAATTAACAACACGTATAATAAACACAAAGATGGGCCATACAGATGAATAATGTAGTGTTTCATTTGAGTCAGATTGTAAGATTATAAGCAAAAACACATTATAAAAGACACGCATTTTGCAAAATAAGGCAATACACAATACAAAAAGCTATAAATGTGTCTTTTATTTATTTATTGTCGTCACAGTATTTCACATTCTGTTTTCTTACTATGTTATTGCATTATACATCAATTTTATTGCCACTTCTATCTATTCAGCTTATTATATTGCATTTCTTTATTGGCCCTGTTTTTATGTCTCCATGCATAATTTCCCCACGAGGTCAACATAGCTTTCTCTCGTTTTATATCTTTTTGTGTATTTTATACAAATGTTTGCTCTCATCCCTAATACAGAGGAAAGTTTCGCCCTGAGGGCATCTGCATTTTCACCATACCTCAGAGTTAGACAGGCTTAGACAGAAAGAGGCACAAACAGGAAGCGCCTGACTCATACAAAGCACACAGGAAGTGGGCGTGGCTCTCAGGACTGCACTTACCCCAGTATTCTCCTCTCTGAATACTCCTTTCTCTTATTGCTGAGGCTGAAGAAGGATCTTCTGTGATGAGTGGGGGTCAGATCCACTTCAGAGAGACACAATGCCCGAGGAGAACGGGTCATCAAAATCCCACAGGAGGACAAATGTCTGAGACACGACAAATAATGCACATTGTGTCAGCAGAGATAATATGTAATCCTTTATAGTGATACAGTGGTATTGTCATACTTACTATAGTATTTACATGGTATAATATTTATATAGTACTCCATGTTTATCATTTTGAACATGGTAGAGGAACCTGAGAATCCTCACATGATTTATATCATGATTTAAGTCACTATTGTTGACTTTAACTGGTTTTAGAAATCACACCCTAACCTAACATGGTCACCCTAGTTTCTTTCATAACAGTTACTATAGTTATTGTTACCACCATAAAATCTAAATGAACATGTAAAGCTTTTGGAATCTTCAATATTCTGTTTATTTAATTGTTTTTATTTATTTGTCTGTGTGGATGACTGTGGTAGGCAGCGTTTTGATGTAACAAAAACTGTGGTCAGAAACAACGTGAAAAGCATTCTGCAATAATTTACCACAATTTTACAGCACATATATAAACACACACACACACACACACACACACACACACACACACACACACACACACACACACACACACACACACACACACACACACCACACCATATAAGAGAGAAACAGAGAGGGAGAGACATGCATGCCTAGGTCTATAAATAATTAACATACACGACATCATAGCCTCGTCATCATGTGATATTAAATCGTATGTAGAAGTACTGTAACCTGATGGACTGTTGTATTCTCTCTCTGCATTTATACGGGCTGCCGGAGCGACACGGACCGACGGTCGCGATCTCCAGAAACTCGCTGAATGTCCGCACACCCATCGGGATCCGCCGGCCGCCTCCTGACACCGCCATCAAAATATATATCTCACCCTAATCGATACGTGTACAGTTATGATGCTTAATGTCTCGCTCAACCTCAAATAATCACAATAATAAACCGGCGCTAATGGTCCTGCCCATTACAATGAACGCATCGGCTGATTTTTCGCGACCAAATCCCAGTCAAATTCCAGCTCGTATGCATAAATCATACGTAAACTTATAGCTGAGCCTCTGTTACCAAAATATTATTTTCTCTAACGATTTCTTCCAAAAGTATCGAGGTTAAACCGGTGAACCTTTGATAAGCTGCCGGCGTGTGTCACACTGCTCTGTTCTGACAGGTGCAGCTGCCGCCAACTGGACCGGAGGACAAACTATGACATAGAAAATACAAATATTATCATTTATATCATAGCTACGGGATAAAAATCGTGGCTAGCACATGTGTGTGAACGTACATCCATGACAGTGATGCACAGAGATTAACGTACGTATAAAATGAATGGTGTAATTTTCCTTCAGGCCACTAGGGGCATATGAAGTGACCGTGAGAAATACGCGAAAAAAGCTTAATAACTTTAAATAATTTTTTTTGATGACATCCGCTCTCATTATTTTTTAAATAATTGTATATTGTACAAACTAAACGCATTAACAGTTGCATATGGTTGCACATTGTTTAAAATACATATTTATTAAACATGCATGATGTTACCAATGTACAAATACGTTGTGTTCCCAAAGCACTGTTCTTAAATAGGTTTAATATGCATATACATATATCTATTATTTGTAATCAATTGTTTGTAGTCCGCATTTGTAGCTCAGGCGAAACGGATGCGTGTGGGATGATGGGATTTGTAGTTTTTCAAAGTGCCTAAAGTAAGTTTAGTGGAAACGCATGGGTGCGGAGGTCTTGTGCGTCTTGCCTTAACATTTCACGCATTTTTGCGTTCATTCATCTGTAAACGCCTGCTGTAATGTCCACATCAATGGGCGAGAAACAAGCGTGCGATACAAACTCCGCGAACGGGTGAGTTTGTGTATCAGTAGCAGAACAAGTCAGCTAACTTCCTGTTTCAGCGTCGCTCTGTGTGCTGGATCTGTGTGTGTGCACGCACAGCACGCCCACGAGCTCAACAGCAACGATTTATTGTTTATAGTTTATATTATTCATTGTTGGCAACATCTCGTACTTGCATTACAGTTTTATAAAACTTTTAATTATAAGCAAACCAGATCGCAAATATCATGTAGAGCAGAGAGCAAAGATTTGGTAATACTTATGTTGCAACTATCATTAATCAATGTGCAGTTATATCAAGTGCATATCTTTTTAATCACGTTTATCTATACATTTTAATGTGAAAATACATATAAGGTGGAATTTTGCCTGAACTTTAGTTTTGTTGAGGTTAATTTAAAAAGATAGTTGACACACAAAAAAACTGACAGTTCACTCACTTCTCTGTGAAACAGAGCAATGATTGTGAGGATTATTTATTGGTGAACTAATGAATATAATGTGTTCTTTTTTCCAAAATGAGTTTGTGATCAAACAATATTGGCATCACGTTATTATGATTTGAAATGTGTATAATTGCCATTGATTGTTTATTTTATTTTGTTGTTGTTCTAGTGGGATTATGGATTCTTTGCCTTACAGCTGGAATGGAGCACAAGGTGAACAGCTGTTTACTCCATCTAGACCCGGGGTGAGCACCTTATCCAGACTGGCTGAACTGATCACATGCTTGGAGAACAAACCAAAAGAGCAACAGTGCTCATCCTCCATCTGCAAAGACTGCGGCCAGACGTTCTCCGACCTGGACAGCCTTGTGCATCACCAAGAAAGAGAGCACGCCCTGCAGAAGCTCCACTGCTGCCAGTGCTGCGGCCAGAAGTTTGCTCTGCTCTCTAGTTTGCAGTTACACAAGTGCCCTAGTGCCTCTTCCACATGCCCGGTGTGCAGGGGAAAACCTCAGTGGGTTTCTCCTTGCCCTGCCTGTGGGGCTGAACCTAAAGGGCCGCGTCTCACAGAAGAGCCTTTTTATCATGACAGCAGCCCCTACGTGTGCGCACCATGCGGACGCTCTTTTAGTCACAAGCAGGAGCTGCTGTACCACCAGCAGGCTGGCGGCTGTCAGCCCGCTCCCCTCAGCCCGTCCTCTCCAGCTGCAACACCGACCCCCACCTGCGCCTCCTTCCCTCCATCTCCCTCATGTACCAGGGTTTCTGTTTCTGCATGCACGTTATGTTCTAGAACGTTCCGTTCGCCTGCCGGACTCTCCAGCCACATGCGCTATTCCCACGAGCAGAGGAAGAGGTCCTCAAAAAAGGTGCCGAATCTCACCTCAGACACGATGTTTCCGTGCCGTTCCTGCGACAAGGTTTTCCCCCAGACGTCGCAACTTTACCTGCACAGGAAGGAGGAGCATCGGCGGAAGAACAGAGGCAGAAAACCGCAAAAAAGCTCTGGGAAGTCCGCCAGGCAGAGGCGGAAAGGCGAGATGTATCCGTGCCTCCACTGCGGTAAAGTCTTCCTGCACCATTTGACGCGCTGGGCGCATTTCAGGCACTACAGCGCCCATCATCAGACCCACCTGCAGATCAGCAGCAAATCAGCCAAAGCTGGAAAAGGCGGCTTTAACTTGAAGGCATCAAAGGGGTTCAGATCTTCCCAAGAGTCCAAATCACTCAAAAAAGGTAAATTAAAGAGAGGCCGACCGAGGACCAAAACTCGGCCGGCTTCGTCAGATAGCGACACAGACGAGAAAGATGAAGAATACTCATGCAAGTCCTGCGAAGATGTCTTTAGCTCCCAAGCTGCTCTGAAAGCCCATGAGAAGATCCATGGATCAGTGTGTAGGTGCTGCAGCGTTTGTACAGGTGAGATATCCATCTCTGAGAGACCTGAAACTGGTGGAAATAATGTCTATCACTGTGTGCCCTGTGCAGAGGCCTTCACTGCCCTGGACACGTTTCTAGAGCACTGCCAGAGGCACCTCATTCGTGAAACTGAGGAAGATGAAGATCTGCTCAGCGATGCCTGACAAATCATCCGTCTTCTGCTTGAAGATGTTTCAAAGTATCAGGATTACATGACACTGTGATGATGGGGGCTGAACTGTATCTTTTGTTATAGTTTACTCATTGGAATCAGGCTGATGGGCACCCATAAAAACGTCCCATGCCCTTCGACTTCAAGCAACACCTCTGGTGGCGTTCAGTAACTTACAGTGACATACATTAAAAATACAAAAATAATTTTGTGCTTCAGCAATAATACAAGCCAAAGTAGCCAATTGCATTTTTTGTGATACGGGTTTTTGGTTCAGACCACTTCTGCTCACCATATGATCAGAATAACTTTATATATTCACACGCTTGTATCTGTTGTTTAACTGTGAAGAGATTTTTTTTCAGATACATTTTTTTGTCAGAAAGGTGTTTTTTAACTGGCTTTGCTTTACTGAAAGCTGAAGAGCAGGAAAATTCATGTTCATCACTGTCAGGTTGGATGAAAAGGTGTTTTTTGAATTTGGCTACTGAACTATTTCAATTTTTTTGCCTTCGTTTCAGTCATTAAAATGTGATATTTCCTATTGTCAGATGATTCTATGTCCTGTTTGTATTTCAGAACCTGCATAGAAAAAAGTACAGTAAATCGTACAGTAACATCACATTTTGACTGTAAAGACACGTCTTAGACTGTAAAGGTCTCAATGTCACAGTCGTAGACTGTTCTGAAAGTTATCATAAACTTATTTTTGTTGTGTAAGTGTGGAGTGACTGATGCCTGTGTTCTCTACATGACTATATTTTACACTATTAAACCAAATATTTCACATATAGTGTCTGTAGAAATTGTCACCTTGAGTTTTTTGTTGTGCGTTTGGACAAACATGAAAATGGTTTATTTTGATTTTTTTATATCTTTTTTTATTTTGAAAAGAAAATCAAAAGATCTGTTGTTCTGTTATGGCTTTTGAAATGAAAACGACGTTGTGTCTGCAAAAAATTAGAACTATTTTCTGTTTGTAGCAGATCTTTAGATTTATCACAAAGAACAAATGATTTCTAATATTTCTGCTAATTGTTGTGTAGTTTTATACCCGGTTTTTAACCTTTACAAACAAATAACTTGGTACTAAATTTGTAAGCAGTACTTCTGTACTAACATTTATTTACCTGCATCACATAGATGTAAGGTTTCAGTGATTGGTCAACAATGATTATTTTTGCTGTCTTTGAACACTGTATCATAGCCACTTTATGGCTCAAGTTATACAAGATAAGAGCATATATAACAAGTATAACAAGTTTATATATATAACGAGAGATTATTAGTTTTTTAATATATTTGTTTTCTATAAATATATAAACAGAGTGAGTTTGATTCTCTACATTTCTCTCTGGGTTTTTGCCAGTGGCTACCTCCTTTCAGCTGCTTTAAGATGTGTTTGTGTTTTTATGTCAGAAAATGTGCCTAATTCTACTTACACATGACTCTTTATTGTGTTTGAATAAATTGCTAAAAAGAAATATTCACGATCTTTGTTTTTAGATTTTTGTTGCTTTCAAAATCCGAGTGGGAGGGGCAGTGTGAAAACACTGAGGGATTTTTCATCATTCAATTCATTTAAATTTCAATTCCATTTTATTTATATAGCGCTTTTACAATGTTACATTGCTTCATAGCAGCTTTACATAAAAAACAAAGACTAATACATCAGTAATAAAACATCAGTAAACATTATAATTAATATTAGATTTTAGTGAATATAAAATTTGTGCCTTTAAATGTTTATCGCATTGATAGCGCACTTATCACTAAATACAGTATATAGATATTGAGGGACTGTACAGTGACTAAAGTACAGTAGGGGGAGATGTTGCGTATCACGACTACTTAAAAAAACCCGGCGGTTACGTCACTTCCTGTTCTTCACGCAGCGCTTCTCGTACGTTGTTTGAAACGTGTTTCGGACGTTTTTGTTCTTGTAGTTTTTGTTCTAAAAGTATTCGATCTAACTAAACAAACATGAGCAAAGCACATCCACCCGAGCTGAAAAAGTGAGTATTTTCAGACGTTTCTTAATTGGCTTCAACAAACTCTTAAAAATAGGGTTTATTTGAACACAATTCAGCTGCTGAAACCGGTTTACTGTAGCACAACTGTGCGAGTCTTATTTAATACAGAAAGAAATGTTGTTGTCATACACGTTTACATTACCAATGAAAATGTGCAAGAATGCAAGATTTGTGTTAAGTCAAAAATAATATATCGTCTGCTTTTTCCCTCCCTTTTAGGTTTATGGACAAGAAACTTTCACGTAAGTAGAATATATGTTTAGCATAGTCTCTTATTTATTTCGATCTTAAATAACTCAAGCACGATTTTAATGTGTTTTTATGTTTTCAGTGAAGCTGAACGGTGGTCGTCATGTGCAGGGCATTTTGCGGGGGTTCGATCCGTTTATGAATCTGGTAGTGGATGACAGTGTTGAAATGGCTCCAGGAGGACAGATGAACACCATTGGGATGGTGGTCAGTTCTCATAAGCACAGTCTAATAACAACACACTGTAACTCTGTTGGTAGAGCATTGTGTTAGTAGTGCAAAGGTTGTGGGTTCGTGGTTCGATTTGCAGGGTGCATGAACACACACACGCACTTATATGTATAACTTGACTTGCTTTGGATTAAAGCAAATTCATAAATTGTGATAAATATATAAAAATGTGATAAAAATACCGACATATTTTCCTCTGTATATTGTTGATTTCTTACATCTATTTGTTAGAGCCATCCATTAAATTAAACCATTAAAAAAGTCATTATTAATTCATTGTGGTTTTGGCAAATCTCGTAGCTTTGTGATTTAGGAATCTGTTGAAAATAGAAGTCAGTTGATGTTTTCTAATAAACACATTACTTGTAACAGACTTGATATGTTTCTTCCAGTGTGACAAGTAACTGAATGTTTTTTGTTTATCTGTCTTCAGGTGATCAGAGGAAACAGTATAATCATGTTAGAGGCTCTTGAAAGAGTATGACCTGAATGTTCACACTTTCCAGCCAGCAGATGTCATAATGACCTTCAACAGCAAATTGTCTTTATTTAACAAAGGCAACATATAATTGTGTTTTGTTTAATAAATACCTGTTGTTGTTTTTTGTTTTTGTATTTTTCTTATGTCTGTAGAAATTTGTATACAATTCGTCAAGTGTTTTGTGAATAAATTGACAGGAATGTGATAACCCTCAAGTCTTTGTCTTTTGATTGACAGCCGCCTCACAAAATGTTCTGTGTTGACCCAACCAGGTTAAGAAGTTCCTACAACATTTGTATAATATTCGGCCAAAAATATCCCTTTAGTTGGACTTTCTGGCTTTATCGGTTAACTAATGTGTGAGATATGTCAGGCCTGTGTAATTATGGGTTTATTATGTCTGCTGTATATTGTACTATATATATGCTATATATCTACAATGTATTATAGCGATATTACATGAATTGTTGTTTAAGGGTTGTGCAGTTTCTTTGTTATTTTTTTAGGTAAAAAAGATAAGGCATAATATTTTAGGCATTATTGTGTTCGTTACTTTAGTCAATTGATGCGTTTGACATGAGTGGATATTAGGTCTCTTTATGCTTACAAAAATATGCCTTTGCAATAACACAAAGTTGTTGCGTTAACGAGTTTGTTACATTCGAATCACTGTTTGTATATGAAAACAATATTATAGTAATTTACAGTACAACTGCGACTTTTATTTTGTCAGAAGGTTGAGCGCATACGTCAGTGACGTCAGACGGCGGGGTTGTGACGCTATGTGGAGAGTAGTGATGTCGGAGGAGGTTGGGAGGAAAATGCAGGCGGTGGTGGACCGGGTAAATCAAGCGGTTTCCCGTCGCCCGAAGGTCGGTTTCTCACCGGTTTCTCACGAGTAGCTCTTAGCAAAGCAGTGTGCGTTTAAAATGCCTTATAAACTAACTCTCCGCTTCATGCATGTCGCGTTTTTCACGGGAGGGTTATGTAATCTTTTCAACCGTTCCGTAAAGCAATGATGATAATGATGACAGGTGATTATATAGCAAATAATTATTAGTTTTGGGACAAATAATGGCCGCAGTGGATTTAAATTGTTAATATTCCATTTGAACAGCACGTAACTTCCACCCAAGCAAAAGGATGTGAATGAATGCAAGACTGTTGCCTGAAACGACACGTGGACAATAGTCACGACCCAACCAGATCTGCACCACGTGTCACATGTACTGTCAACACTGGGGTGTTTGAAGTTTACTGTACTGGTACTGTAATCTAATGACGTATTGTGTCTTTCAGACGTTACCGTGTATCGCCCCTCGGCTGGTGGCGGTCAGTAAGACTAAACCTCCGGAGATGGTGCTCGAGGCTTACAAACACGGACAGCGAAGCTTTGGAGAGAATTATGTGATTATCTCCAGCAATAAGCACATCAATACAGCAATAACTGAATTTAATACTTCAAAATGTTATGTATAGTCACCGTTTTAGGTGCAGAGAGACTGGCACGCAAATGTTTATTGGAACATATGTTTATTTTCCCAGTAAGAATTTGAAATATGCATGGTGGCCATATAATTTTAAGTTTCCAAATATATCTTAAATATCATTTTAATTCATTTTACAAACGCAAAGCATAATCGTATTGAATATTGCGTATCGCATTGTTCAGCAAGTTATCATATATCACATTTTTATTCAATATCATGCAGTAATTCTCATATTTCGTTCATAAACGAGCTGAAAGTTCGTTGAAATCATACTGACAGTAAAATATCATTTGCTTATTCTGCAGGTAAATGAGCTTGTTGAGAAAGCCTCCCATCCTCAGGTATTACAATCAGACAAGTTTTTACGATAAAAAACATCTTGTTTAACACAAGGATGTGATTGATTATGTTTCGTTTGTCGTTATAGATTTTGTCATCATGTCCTGAAATAAAATGGCATTTTATTGGTCATCTGCAAAAGAATAACGTCAACAAACTCTTGGGTAAGTGAAGCAGAACCGCAGAATGTTGATCTTGCTTAGTTCCCTCTGATGTGACACATTGCAGGTGTTTAATTGCAGGTGTTCCGAACCTGTTTATGGTGGAGACGATTGACTCTGTGAAGCTGGCTGAGAAGGTCAACAGCTCGTGGCAGAAGCTGAGAGCCGCCAGCACACAGCGCTTAAAAATTATGGTTCAGATAAACACCAGTGGAGAGGAAAGTAGGTGTTCGCTGTTAAGTCCATTGTTTACATTGTTAGTCCATCTTGTTAACATCAGCTGAGATGAAAGATTTAGCGACTGTGACCTGAACAATTCACATATTCAATTATTGTTATTAAAATTACACAGTATTTTAACAGACTCACAGTATGGCCATGCGTTACAGAAACACTTGTCAGGGTTATTTTCTCACTGTATCATGTGACTGTTTTGATGGAACCTCAGCGTGATTTTCTGACTGACGTGTTTTGTCAGGTAAACACGGTCTGTCCCCTGACGACACTGTAAACACTGTGAAACACATTGTGTCTCAGTGTCCGGCTCTTGACTTCGCTGGGCTCATGACGATTGGTCGTTACGGTTACGACCTCAGCGATGGTCCCAACCCTGACTTCCAGGTGTGTCTCCCACGCAGAGAGATGTGGTTACCAAGTACAATCTCTTGTTGTGTTTGGGTGTAGATTTATGTGCTGTTAATTGTAAACATCGATTATGATAAATAAATGTGTGCTTTGTTTCTAGATGCTGCTGAAACAGCGCGAAGACGTTTGTGAGAATCTGAAGATTTCAGTGGAGACAGTGGAGCTCAGCATGGGCATGTCCACTGACTTTGAACATGCGGTACGCACTGCTTTATTTCTGCTTTACAGAAACTGAACACAACAAAGCAGAAGAAGGCTGTCATGTTTTTCTATTTGGAATAAGGTGCCCAGAGTTGTTCACAATAACACCAGTAATTTGCATAAAGTTGATAAATTAGTCAGATTATATAATAAAACCATTTTTAATATGACAATTTTTTTTTATGTGTAATATTCAGAGATGGCTGTAAGAGTAACACAAACGTAAAATCGATCTACTTATTAATTTGTTAGTTTTTACTATCTGGTGATTTTTCACATTTATTGCAAGATGGTATAGAGTGAATAAATGAAAACATCTCGTTGAAATGTTTCTTCCATTAGATTGAGGTCGGCTCCACAAATGTTCGTGTTGGAAGCACTATCTTCGGGACTCGGGAATATCCCAACACCCCCAGCCCCAGTCCAGAGAGAAAACCAAAGGTTGTGTGTGAGGAAGCAGCCCGAAAAATGAACCGCCTCACCGTTACAGAGCAATGAGTCAAAAAACAAGCGTACAGAACTGAATCTGGGAACTCATTTTCCCAGTGACTGGACTCACCATTCAACCAGTCCAAAGCCTTTAATCTGTCTTAACTATCACTACTGACCTGGTCTTCTGAGATCAAACAACTAGAACGATCAGTTGAACAACCTGCAGGTGTTTTATTATCTTATGATCTCCAGAAGTGTCCACAAAGCTCTGTGAAGTTCTCCTTGAATTCGTGTTTTGTTTAAACTGATACAGGGTCAGTGTTTGCTTTTGTTGTGCCAGTTGTAGCTGAATTAATGATAGATATCATTTCTGCCATTTCAGATGAATAGATTTATCAGTTGAAATCATAACTTCAAAACATCTAATTAAAATAACAGGTATTATTTTTGTTCCTAAAAGTGTGTAGGTGTATTTTAGTGTTTGTATATTGTTTTATTTGTCAGTGTATTGTGACTGATCTGAAGGTCTTTGTGAAATGGTAACACTTTACAATAAGCTTTATTTTGTTAAAATTAGTTAATGCGATTAGTTAACTAACAATGAACAGTACTTCTACAGCATTAACTAATCTTTCTCACTGTTAATTTCTAGTTGTATTCAAGTTATACAAACCAAAATTACAGCATTATGAACTGACGTGATTTTAAAAAGAACAACAGTAACGCATTAATTAATATTAATGAACTGAATCGTACTGTATAGTGTCAGTGAAGTCATGTATGTAAATGATATAAATAGCACATATTGTATAGTATTGTGACAGGTGTCAGTGAATTGTTGTCGGGCTGAAGTGTGTGCTGTAATTTATCTAGTACCTTTATCTCCACGTCACCCTAAACATTACTGGTAAAACTGAGCGCTGGCCAGTAACCACACTGGTTTATGGAACAGAAATATACGTGCAGTGACTTGAAGAAACGATTAAAGAGCAGAAAGACACATTTAAGGAAAGAAGTTGAGGGTTACAGGTATTTTACTATGCAAGGAGAGAGATATTTGTTATATTTGAGATGGTTGTTTAGAGGGGCCTCCATCACACTTTGTTTCTGATTTGTGTATTAATACAGTGCTGTTAAGCTGGTGATATTTTACCGTTTGTGGTCTGTCGTGAAACGCCAAACAGAAACGAACATCCACGCGTTTGATTTTCAATCATGTGTATAGTGTTAAATAATGATACGTTTGTATCTTGTCGACAGTTGGTTGTACATAAATATTTGACTGATTTAGGCAAGCTGGGCAATAAATTAAAATCAAATCGTTTGTGTTGCGCGTAATAGTTCGATATAGCCTGTGTTCTATTCTTGATAATTATCTTACAAGATGATGTCAATGTTAATTTCATAATTTAACGTTTTAATCATGTGTTCTATTTGAATTCGTTATATTTTGTTATTCAATGCAGTCACATTTACATTTTAAGTGTTGCCTAAATGTTTAGGGCCACTGTATATTTTATTATAAGGAGGACAAAAGTGATTAAGTGACTTAATTTAAATAAACTTTCTGAAACATACAGACTGTGATTTGATCTGTGACAGCTGGCTTTGCCCGAAAACATTTTTTCGGTTGCAATCGTGTAGTCTGACTTTGCAGGGTACTTTATAAGTAAAAACATCAGCAGTGTTGAGCACACAAAACCTCATTTTTATATCAATAACCTCAAGATTTTAGTTTATTTGTGTGTAAATTTTCAAACCAGCATCTTTAATAATTGGTTGTTTCATTACAAGAAACAAATACAAAAATGTCTGAAGATCCTGTAAAGAACATGCAGAGATCATAACCTACAGTTTATTGTTCCCTTGACAAACATTTCTGCTTCATTTATTTATTGGAATTATATTTCAAATCTGTGGTCAATCCAGTGAATAAATAAATAAATCACACAACATGAAACACAAATACAACACTGAGAACAAACAAATTATTTTGTAAACACTTTGTAAGAAAATTCCTAAAACATGGTTTTACATTCGGCCTAAAAAGCTACTATGCAGAACCCAGACTTAGCAGAACAGCACAGATCAAAAAAACTTCAATTTACCTCCATATGTACATATTACAAAAGGAAAGAAACACAGAAATCATGAGCTTGATTCTTCACATTTATCAGTAATAAAATCAACAGTTATTACCGTGCATTTAAAGCCAATTTCTCCTTTCATTCCCATAACATTTCATAACATAATCACAACAATGTTATGAAGAATCATTCCCATAATTATAAGTTTCATGTGTTAATGCTTACACAGTACAGCAGAATAAATCACAACTGTTAATATTCGACATGTTTAAGACTCAATCCAACATAATCTTGCATCTGAAAGTCTTTGAAACTTCTAAACGTATCTCCTCAAACTGAACGTGGACCATGATGCAGTTCAAAGCAAACGACGGAATGAAGCGCTGGACATGCTTGAGAAACAAACCGCTGATGAATGTTCTTCAGAACAAGTCTCTCTGTTCTCAGACCAGTTTTTTGGCCTCGAAGAAGCTCTTGAGATGTCTCATTTGCCAGATGCCGGTGATGATGAGGATGATGGTCTGAGCGATGGACCACCAGAGAACTCGCTGGTTCGTGCTCTCGCTAGTCATGCGGAAACGCTCCTCGCGGTACTGCAGACAGACAGTGTAATGTAAGAGTCATGCAAACTGAAGTGCTGCTTTCTAAAATAACAGTTAGAATCAGTTACACGGCCTGGTTTTACACACACACACACACACACTCTCACACTCTCACACACACACACACAGCTTAGATTAAGCCAGGACTAGACCTCAGTTAATGATGACATTTATGTAGCTTTTGTAAATGTGCCTTAGAAAAACTTTACTGCTGTAGATCTCAAGACAAAACAATGGCACCGATATATTTTCAGTTAGGACAGCCCTCTGGTTCCCTCTGGTGTTGAAGACTCACCCTCTGGTAGTTCTGCTCTTTCTGGATTTGCTCCACCTGGTCCAGAAGCTGTCGGGCTCTCAGCTGCAGCTCGGTCAGCTTGTCTTTGGCTGCGATCTCGGGGTAGTTATTGGTGTGCTCGCCCACCTGAATGTCCAGATGCACTCTCTACAGGACATTAACACCAGCATATTAAATGTATTCTATATTTAAAAAAAGTTGTACTTTAAGTTATACAGTTTTGCTCCCCACCCACAATTATAAATACAGTACTATATTTCTTTTAAACCGCACCAGTTTTCCTCCGGCAAACAGCGCCATCTTGGTGGAGTTGGAGTGGAGGCAGATCTGATGCTCTCCTGGCGTGTGAGAGGTGAATGTGAAGCGACCGTCTGAACCGTACTGACGAGACAGAATGATCTAACAGACACAGAAACAGATGAATACATATACACTGTGCTCTTTTACGTAATGTAAAATGTAAATTTTATAATTGTCATTTTGTTATTGTGTTTTAAAAATAATAATAATAATAATAATAATAATATAAACGGTTTACCTTAGAATCTGGATCTTTGATTTCCACGTGCATGCCTAAGCCAGGAGTGGACGGCAGAAAAGAGCTCGTCTGTTTGTCCCACAGCTGTGTTCTGTATTTTCCTAAAACCCCAAACAAATAACACATTATGTTCAGAGTCGCAGCACTTACATCAGGAAAGGTGATGAGGGTATAATGGGTACAGCCATTAAAAAACAACAACACAGCCATTAAAAAACAACAACACAGACATAAAACGTTTTTGTCAGAATATGTTGAATACCAGTGTATAAAGTGTTTTTAAGAAGGCATTTCACTGCACATTACAGAATATACATTGTCTTTATAGATCAAATACACATGCTCTCTGCCATCATATTTGGTATTTGTGAACAAAACAAACCCAGATTGTGTCGGCAGGGCGGAACGGTTCCACCTGCATCTCACATACGCACCTGCACCTTGCACCTGCCACATCCATGAATAAACTGATTGTTTGAATGTGCACAAACATGCCTCAAATCTACATTTAGATCAGTTGTTTTCAGTTGAACTGCATTTTAATGTACCCATTAACGTAAGGTTCAAGTGATAAACCAGTTAGATGAATCAGCTAACCGACAAAGCTAACCGATCACAGATTGGCCATTTCACAATGAACATACCGATCACCATGGTTTCATCGGGTATTTCTTCTATGAAACATTTCTTCTCTGTCTCTCCGATGTGGAAATAAAGTGCTTGGCTTGGAGAAAGCCACACAAAAAGAAGCAAAAACCCGACACAAGAGGCCACCGCCTTCATTTCCATCCACATCGACTCTTCACTCAGCGCAGGTCTGAGAAATCGATTTCAGATCGACTCGATTCTCCAGCGTTCTGTCGCAACAGGCACTTTCAAATTAAAAGTCTTCTTCCGTTTACACAGCGAACCTTCTGATTCTGCTAAAACTGTATCCATAGTTATCACAACCCGAACAGTGCATTGCCCCTCATTGCCAGTTTAGTTGTTGGATTTCTATACAAATGAAATTATCTTACGTGTTTTTTAAACACTAAAAATGTGTTTAAGATCTCCTTGCTGCCTTAATAGATCACTGAAAGGATCGACAGTATGTTGTATACTAAGTGTAACAGTTACTAAAGCCAAAGTAAATGATTGTAAGACATGATCAAACTTTCTGCCATTATGTTAAACATCTCTGTAGAGTGAGCTTCACTTTTAACCTGTCATTCATATTTTCACTTGTATTTATTTTTGCATGTATAACAATCACTGATCTGTTAGTATTAATGATCTGTTGTGTTCATTAATACTCAGTAATGAAAGTGTTTCATTAATGTGTTAATTATAAGATCTTCATAACAATCTCAGTATGCAGCCGAACACTCTGTGGTCGTCTGGTTCTGTCTCCTAACTGAACTTCACATTAAACCTTACAGGACAACATTGACAAGAAGTTCAATCAAAAGAACTACAGCTGTGAAGAGGAAGAAACTATGAAAGTAACCAGATGTTGACACCAGTTTCCTGCCTGACAGGGACAGAGAGGTAAACAGTCCAGCTGTCACACCCATTCATATCCATCAGCCAGTGTAGATACCCAGAATTTAAATTTGAGTAGAGAATCACTTCACACTCAGTGCTCAACAGTGTGGAATCAGTGTGGAATTTTTCTAAGTCTAGCCTCGTTTCATTGAACATAAGCCTCGCCTGAGGCTTTGCCTCAAATAAACATGCATTTGCAGAGTAGTCACTCAAAATTGAACACACATCAACACTGCTGCCAGGGTTTGCCTCCACAACTGTTCTTTTACTCATGTGAGTAATTGTCTGTTTTCATTGGCCCATTTTCAGCTGATTTCTGTGAAGCATTAAACTCATTAGAGATGACAGATCCACTGTAATATGTTACAAACATTAAATAAATGTGTAATGTATGTCAAGAGTTTTATTAAAGAGAGCTATTTAAACACAGTCATTTTCCTGTCTAAACTTTAAGAAGATTTAAATAATTACGATATCATCATTTTGTTAGCAAAGTGGTTCACTTTAGATATTCGTATGTGTTCCTGTAGCTCAGTTGTGTGAGGATAATACATAAATGTTAATGTTTTTTGTAAACTGAGTTTTTTAAGTGAAAGTGACGTATTCGTCAGGTATGGGTTGACCATACCTGACAATTTGGTTAGTGGCCATTGGTTAGTGGCTATTGGTAAGCGGCCCAACTCACTAACCAATAGGCCACAACTGCTCCAAAGAAGTCGGTATTCACCAGCCCAGTGCTTTAAAACACAACTGTCACTATGACCAACACAATCATCTTCGGACGCAAAAATATTCTGAAGTATTTATGACAAGCTGTTCACAGCCACAGACATTTTCTGCTCTAGTGACACAATGCCACAGATGAATGGAGAAAAAAGTCTATTCAAATATTTTTGTAAATTTGACATAAAGGGGCGATCTTTATGAGTCTGTGCTCTCTCTCTTTCTCTCATATACAAGAACATATTATCAAAACACTTTTACATTTTGTGTTTTTAAGGAAGAGAATCGTCTGAGAGAGGAACTCGGGCAGAAATGGGAGAGAAAACAGGAGAAGATGAAAAGTAAGCTGTTATATAGAGATTATTAGCTTGTGTGTGTGATACAGTTGAATGTGATGAAAGCTTGATCTTATCTGGACTTGTGTGGTCATGTGTAGTTCGCTTTTGTTTTCTCTGAACCTTACCTGACCATAAACGTGTTTTTCTGGTCTTTTTTTATTTAGATGAAGAAATTAAAATCACTTTCAGCTACTGGATCAGGTCATTGAAAAACCGTCAAGGTACAACATGTCACGCTAGGTGCATTTCTACACGCCACACCTAAAGACCATGTGTATACTTTGCATCTGTATGCAGTGTGTTGAAAAAATGCACTGAGTGTGTGTGTTTGTGTGTGTGTGTGTGTAGATGAGGAAAGGCAACACAATTCAGCAGTTTCTCCAAAGGGCTCTGGAAGTTTTGACTTGAGGTAAACACCATTTTTTAGAGTTTAGCTCTCTTAAAGTCGTCACCCCCACCCATGTGATTTTCGTGTGATTTATTGGTTGTGGAATATTTTAGTCATATGTTGGGTGAAACGCAGCTTATGTGAATGTGTTTGAAAAATAACATGCTTTAGAACACACTGACTGTGTAACACAGAGAGAAGACACTGAATATACATACGCTCAACTGCAGAATAAATACCAAAATCACGCCAAATCAAGTCACAGCAGTAATTAATTCTCTCTTTAATTTTGACAGCCATGACGATATTCGTCTGGTGATTGATGCCACTGTTAAGAAGGATGAGGTAAGATGATGTTGATGTTGCACAACCATCATTTGACTGTCGGTATAGTTGTTATATAGGTCAAGAGTCACATTCCTGTCTGATTAAAAATGTCACTTTTGTATTCATTCAGTCCCATGCAGGGAAAGTGCACACTGAACCGTTAAAATGACTAAAATGCTGTATTACGCATGCCAGGCCAGTAGCTGGCGATGTTACTAGACGAACAGAGCGTGTAATACACATATGCATGATGTCACCACTTTCACAAATTCACATTTTAAATACCGTTTTCAATAGTTTGCGATTTCAGGCCCCCAAAACACTGTTGTTGTGTAAAATGTTTTCTGTTTGCCAAAATGTCTTCTGTTTGTGGTTGAAGACAGTTTTGTGTAAATAGCACCTTATATGCAGTAGTTCCCAAGAGCAAACCCATCATGACAGAAAACTCACATGACAGAAAACCTTCCGATTCATTTATTTTATGTTGAATGTCAATTCAGTTTCATTGTTTTGAATCTACTTTGTTTTCAAGTCTTGGCACAGTTACAGACTGTTTTCCATAACCATATTTTGATTAATTTGTTTCTTCCTAGATACGATGAGCTTCACTCTACACCCACAAGATGCACAAGATGAGTTCCAGAAACATCTTGCTTTGTATTATTTTTTTCTTTGTTTTTCCACCACGCAGAAAAGTGTGACCTCAGAGTCTGTTGTATTACATTGTATATTTAAGTACCTTTAATTTTGTGTTGTGTGTTTTTATTATTTTCAAGTTGAAGATTTGTGTACATTTTTTTGTCATAGGCTCACAGTTTGATTCTGCATATTTTGTAGCAAAACATCAAAATAAACTTGATATCACGTGACTTTTGGTAAACGCAACATGCAACTTGTAAGAATTCAGTTTGTTCGTAATAAGGCCCAACATGCTTTTAATTGCAATAAAACTTCATCTTGTCTGTCATTACATTGAAGCTTGTTTAAAAATCTGTTGCATGTTTTTCAGTTGTAACCTTTTTTGACAGCAAGACAGTAATGCTACAAGCTTTCTGTGCGGACTGCTCAGTGTTTACCATGACGGCTTTTAAAGCTTATTGTTACTTATTTTGTGGCAGATTTGTGGTTTTCTGGACAGAATACGTAGCGGTTAAGACATTAATGA
The DNA here is from genome assembly GCA_036877575.1 of Botia almorhae. Lineage (NCBI taxonomy): Eukaryota > Metazoa > Chordata > Actinopteri > Cypriniformes > Botiidae > Botia > Botia almorhae. Next base: position 63,281 of record JAZGTJ010000628.1, on the reverse strand, counting down.
AGTAATGTTGGATATGAATCTGCAGTGAGTTCACAGTCACTGTATGTACACAGCTCATGTTTTCACAGATGTTGAATGTTGTTTTTGGCCATTGCAGATGCTCAGCGGGTAATTGATTATTGCTGTTATTCCATTTATGTGGTCAAAAATAAGCATGTCAGTTAGTTAGGCTGAGCTTACCTGAAGCGAGCTGGTGGGTTTTGACAGTGAGTTTTCCCTCTGGCCACCACTCCCTCGCGTGATGTTTTCATCCAACGTTTGTGCCCCACCCTTCGCCTACCTCCTTCCCGTTTGTTTCCGCCCCTTCCCCTTTATTTTGAGTTCTTTAGAAGACCTGAGAAATCCTGTGTGCTTTAAGGATCTGTCTGTGAATTGAAGTGAAGCACGTTTGTTAAGTTGGAGGTCAGGCAGGTGAGTGGAAACAGGATGTGGCTGTCCCTGCTGACTCCAGATCTGCTCCTGTTGGTCAGTTTGTGCCTCAGTGCCTGTGGGGAACAAATGTCTTACAGACCCCAGAGCTGCACACTTGAATGCATTCAGCAGGTAAGATGATGCATGTTGACTTTTAGCTGCATGAGATGGACACAACATGAAAGAATAGTGACTAGTGACATTCCATGCAATGCTAATGCAAAACAATATGAGTTACATGAGTTTGTCTGTTAAACTAGATTTTTTTAGGAGCAATTAATAATTGTTTTTACTGTAACAAAATCTGACACTTGGGCACACTGGAGTCTATATTTAGCATTTACGTAACATGATACATTTCTTTTTTATTTATAAAGTTAACTTGAATTTTAGAGTATTGGGTAGATTTTAAAACTCTGATATCAGATGAATAAAGTTTTCTTGGTTTCATTAACAGATTAATACACATTAATAATTGAACTTCATTTGTTGTAGTGCCACAATGTACAAAAGATGATTTAGATGATATTTCTGGACATGTAATTGCTTGTTTTGGGATTGTTTTGTTTTTGCTTGTTTTGGAATATATCTCTTTATTTTCAGGGAGACCCAGAATGTGAATACTGTAGAATCACAACAGATGATGAGCAGTTATCTCCCAGAATTCCCTACAGCAGCCCTTTCGGAAGTAAGTCATAATTACCAGCATCATTATAAACATGATCCAGCTCTGTTGGAAGCATTTTAAATGGCTGTTTGTCCTTATAAAGGTTCAGTGGAGCTTCATAACGCAGATTTAGCATTAGAATACATACAGTGCGGTATAATCCATATCAACACTGGAATCCTGTGCCTTTTGCTTTCCAACTCTGTTTATATAACATAATATAAAATAGATATAACAGATATAACATAAATAAAATGTTTTAATAAAAAATACATTTTTTAGATATATGCTTTTTAACCTAAAATCTCGATGTTTACGGTATGTGATTCTGGGTTGATTGAAAAGCATGTTTTGCAAACTACGTGAAATTTTGTTTTTTTCACTTTGATGTTGTTGTTGATGTTTGATGAGTGATGTTGACGTTGACTTTGGATGTTGACATGTCATAAAGATGATTTATTTGAGGGAAGAAAGTCGTGTTGCGTGTTATAAGATCGGTGCTCTGTTATGCACTTGTACTTCTAGTTGTACTAACAACGCCACAGTTTCACTAATGAAAATGAGATGTTGCACAATGTAATCATTCGCAGCTGTTCTAGTATCACTTTCATGTTTGGCTTCGGCCAAAGTATAATATGTGTTTGGTTGTCATATCTAGCGAGTTGTCCATTCTGTGCTGCTTTTCCTAGATCACGTATATCGTACGCTAATTGTACAAAACAATTGTACAAAATGCTTTTCTGTTTAACGGAATTCTGATAGAACAGAGCTTGTATTTGACCAGAATATTCCTTTAATCCGACTGCATCACTCTGACTGTGTTGAGAAACTTTAATGAAAGTAAGAGAGCTGAGGGAAGAAACTACACAGGTGACCTTGTTTTTATAACCACTGGTAACTGGTTATTCAGCTTGTTCATTTATCTCTCATCAGTTGACGTGCTAATTCCTCTCCTCGGTCAGGTTGTGTACCTCGGCCCTGTCACTCTTTTCTAGGTCTGGAAACCCCAGATGTCTGTCTGCATTTTGTTGATGCGCCGCGTAATATTCACATAGAGTTTGAAGCCAATCAAGATCCAATGTATGACGCAGTGACTGTGTCATGGAACCCGAGTCAATACGGTACCGAAACAATATAGCACAGCTACTCAGTGGTGTATTCTTGTTCTTAAAGCTGCAATATGTATCTTTTGCCTGTCTGTCGCCATCTCTGTTTGAAAGATAAAATTGCATGTTATTTTGCATACTTTATTTGCATGTTGTCAAACAAAGCCAACCTGACATTTCCTGGAAAATCGGACCAGACAGCTCAAATTATAAATTGTTATTATAAACACACCATTGAGAATTGGTGTAAGGTAATGATTATGAACGCTGTTTTGATATGTACTTGCTCCATAGTTAATTTTAGTTTATTTTTAACCTAAAAAGAAAGTTATGGATTGCAGCTTTAAAAATCTAAGCTAATAGCTGTAAAGTACAAACCCTGCATGAGTTAATCCAGGAGACCATCTTTGAACTGAGTGCACTGCGGGCATCTGAACTGATTGATTGTTACTACTGCAGGTATTGCGTTCTTGCGTGGATTTCAGGTAACCCTGCAGGCTCTTGGCGGATCTCAGATTTTATGTCAACTGTTTCTCCTGCGTAATAACCTGTCCCTCACCCCTGCACATGCCCAAAGGGTAAATAAAAAAATCTGCAAGAACATTTTTTCATTTAACAGTTCTTCATTGAGAAATCAATACAGTTGCATTAGATGTAGATTAAAGCTGCAATCTCTAACTGTTGCCTCTCTGCTGCCACCTCTGTTTGAAACATGACATTGCAAGTTACTTTACATACTTTTCATTACGTATGTTGAAGTCAAATGAAGCCAAACTGACATTTCCTGGGAAATCAGACCTGACAGCTGAAATTATAAATCATTATTATAAACTTACCGTTTGTGAATCGGGGTAATAAAAAAGATTATGAACACTGATACTTAGTCAATAAATGATTTTTGTTTATTTCTAACCAAATAAAGTTATTGTATCCAATGACATTGGTTTGTGACATAAAAGCTGTAACATGTCGCCGATGGTTTTGTAGGTGTATTATTCAGACCCTTTCACACGACTCTCATTGGACACCACATACATGGTGACAGTCGTGGCTCTACCCGTTCCTGAACAATGGCACCAGTTTTATCAGAAGAAACCGCTTATCACCCGCAGTAAGAGCGCACACCACCACAAACACCAACTGCTGGTTAAACACAAACCTGTAACCTAGTTAAGTCAGTAGCCAATGAATGACATCAGAAAAATACTCTTTTCCATTCAAATAAACCTTAAAATGATTCTGTGTCTTTTCAGCATGTGCTGAAAAAAATGGTTTGGAAAAGTGTAAGAAAGGTGCGTTTGGTTATTAATTCATCTTGTCTGTTTATTTTACAAGATGTTTATGTCATGTGGTCCCGGTCTGCCCTACAATGCTGATGCGTGTATGGTCATCTGTGTTCTTTACATCTTTACAGACTGGTATCCTACATATGTTGAGGTCCAGCAGGAGAACCGGGACGCTCTGGTGACCTTTAACCTCGCACCTGAGAACTTTAACATCCGTCATTATTTCTCATCATGTTTTGGAGGTGGCCTACGAAACTACACAAGCATTAAACCGGTGCGTTTAACACGACGTCTTATTTGAAACAAAGCGATGTGAACAGATCTGAACTAAATGCAGTTATAAACGTATAGCTGGAAAAAAATAGTTGTTAGAATGTTTTAAGATGGAACCATGTTTGCTGTTACTGTCTTAGGATTTCAGTCTAAATAAGACTCATCACACGTACCGTTTGCAGAACCTCCGGGCAGGTTCAAACTACACCTGTGAGGTGAGTCTTACTTTTGTTTAACATACTGTGTAATTAAATAGTCAATTACTCATCTTTCATCATTTGCTTTCTCTGTCATTAATGACGATTCAGACAGGCACAGGAAACACAATGCAGCCACATACACATTAAAATGTGTTATTGCTTCATATCTGAAGAACAGAGTAATCTGTTGTGTTTTCCAGATCGCAGCTGATGTCGTGGACGCAGTTAGAAAAACATTTGTTGTTGTAGTTCAGCACAACTATAAAGGTGATTATTAAATGTCACAATAAAATAAATGTCGATTTTAACCACCATGACATGACAGATGGTCTGACTCATGACAAAATACTGTATGATGTCATGACAGTTAAATGTTTTGCCCTTAGCATGTAACTGCATGTGGTTGAGTAACATACCAGCTAGTGACAACACCCATTAAAACTGTTGCGTTATTTTAAAGTGCGATAGGCAGTTTCGGAAAGGCTAGCAATAGTAAGCTAGCTTTAAAAGCATAAGATCCCACCCCCCCTACAGGGTGCTCTCCAAAGCCACGCCTCCTCTGACACATGAATGCGTATGTAATGTAACAGGCAAGTAGGACGTCCTATCATTGCATTTGGACCAAATTCAATGATTGGACTTGATTCTGTAAAAAAATGAGAACCCCTGCCTTTAAAACTTCCACAGGCCTGCGTTCATAACGGGGTCACAATTGATTTGATGTTTTCCTTTCCTGATCAGAGCCATTGACCGTTCGCCTCACAGAGAGATCTTCACTCATTGGTCTTTTGTCTGTGGGAATTCTGCTTGTTGTCACGGCAGTGCTTGGCTTCACTGTTCTCTACAAGAAAAGACTGAGGACAGCTGTGAAGACCAAAATGACACCAGGTAAGAGTTTTATAATTTTTATAAATTAAAATAATTTTTTTAAATATAATTATGAAACTGGGATGCTATTTAAAGCGACATCGTACTCGTTTTTATAACAACGCTCATGACCAAAATGAACATAGGTGGATGAGTTAAAATATTTAATCCCTTCATTATGTCTATAAGCATTTAGATGTACATTTTGTTGTATTTTGGTATTTTCTGTTTGTCAGATAACATTGAACAGTACTATGACAAAACGCTGGACGAAGGTCGGTGTGTTACGCTGGACAGTAACACCCGCCCCCCTCGCCTCCTGATTTGCTACTCAAGTAATGATGGCCCCGCCCATGTAAAAGTTGTGCTGCAATTGGCTGCTTTTTTGCAAAAGCACATGGCTACACAGGTAATTAGTGTCAAGAGTATGTTAATTTAAACACACATTTTAATCAAGAGATTTCAATAAGGCCTGTTTTTATCATCCTCATATTTATTAATTACATTAATAGACATTAATTATTAATGTCTCCATCTATGCACTTATTTACTGTTGCCTCTTATTGTATTTGATGTTGCTTCCTTGTTCTTATTTGTAAGTCGCTTTGGATAAAAGTGTCAGCTAAATGACTAAATGTAAATGTAATTAGAGACGTCTATTAATTAGTAAGTGGTGCTTGTCAGTGGAGAACTGTTTATCTTTTTTAGGTGCATCTGGACATGTGGGAGGCTCTAAGCATTATGGAGCAAGGGATTCTGGGGTGGCACTGCAGAAGGATGGAGGAGTGTGACTTTGTGCTGGTCATATGCTCCAGAGGTCTCCTTCAGAACCAGACAAACCAGTGTGAGGATGAGAACCAGGAACCCTTGGAGAACACCACCTTAACCATCATCGCCATGATTGGACAGGAGATGTGCCGGGCCAAAGCCCAGGGTCAAGACCTCGCTAAATATATGGCCGCCATTTTTGAGTACTCGGAGGAGGCTGATATTCCAGCGGTTCTAAGTCTTGCTTCAAGATACACTCTTCCTAAAGACTTCCCCTTGCTCTTCTCTCATCTTCACGGCGTGTCCTTGCAGAAGCCTGGGCTTTACCTCCAGGTGGAGAACATTTCAGACCATGGATACTCCAAACTCCCAGCCGGAGCTGCACTACAGCGGGCCATCCAAAAAGCCAAAGTGCTGATCTCAGATCAGACTGAAGAAATATAGGCCTTCCAGTCATTTCATAAGGACTCTAAGACAAAACCACGCACAAAACTGTATCAGCCCTTGTATACAGTTTGCATTTATTCCCAGATGTGCATATATTATTGCAATTAACTCATTAAGTGCATGAATGTTAAATGTACACAAATGAAGTTTCAAAGTATTTGCATGTTGTTTCTGGCTTTTCTATTAAGTGCAACCACTACAAATGCCAAAACGTGACGGTCAACATTTTCATAAGAGGCTGTTTGTGAATTTCAACTTATGAATAACTTTTAACATTTTTGCTTAAGACTGGGCTGAAGTATTTCAAATGACTCATATATGTAGGACCAGTTTCTGAAATGTTTGCCTTTGTATAATATATGAAGGGAAATTACAAAATTTCAAGGTGCCTCTGAACATCTATGCATGGACATTTTTATAACTACAGTTTTAACTATCAATTCAACTAAGTATAACTTACCAACGTCTTGTTTGGGTTTTTAAAAGAGTAGCGTGTTTATAAACGAGTGAATAGGTCCTCATAAAATGTTCATTAAAATGTATTTATGCACAATGTTTTGAAAAAAATGACTGATGCCTGTTTATTCTATCAAAAGTGTGCAGTTCAAAACATTTGATTGATGAATACGACAAGAATTAAAAAGGTGTTACGTTATTTTCTTTATGTCTGGTTATATAATGTAATAACCCAAAAACCTCGATACATTTGATCATTATTAAATCTTGATGTCTTGCCAAAGTTGTTTTGGCAATGCCAACAAAACGTTCTGATATTTGCATCACATTGGCTCGTGGAGCTTAATATGAGCACAATACGAGGACAACAAAAATACGAATAAAAAAAAACATAAGTCATTATTTATTGTAAAACTGGTGCTTTTAAGACAGCCTATTGAAGTCCTTTTGAAATCAATCTTCTTATGAATATTAATTAGATTACGTGTCACTAGACAAGTGCTTAGATTACCGAGCAACGGGGATTTAACCTAATTAATATTCATGAGACATGCTTCGTCACAGCGGGTTCGCAGAAGCAGCGTCATGAATATGCAACAGCAGCTGCCCTCCAGCGCCTCCCTCTTTCTCCCATTTCCTTCCTTCATTCATCGGCACTGCACACCTCGTCCGCAGGCATCATGGTGCTCGATTTAGACCTGTTTCGTACCGACAAAGGCGGCGATCCTGAAATCGTGAGGGAAATCCAGAGGAAGCGCTTTAAAGATGTGTCTCTGGTGGATAAACTGGTTCAGGCCGACACGGAGTGGAGGAAATGTGAGTAGCCGCTAATGCTAGCGTAACACATGGCAGCCGGTGAACAGACACAGGCTGTTCGATATTAAACCGATCTGTGTATAAATCTCTGTGTTTGGTCATAGAAATTGCATTTTAATTACACGGTACTGGATAACGATGCGGTCTCGATAATGCAGAAACTCAGTATTGCCGGTTGAAGTACTGCAGTAGCATGTAGCATTGATGCTAACAGGTAATAGTTTCAACAGACACTGGGTTTAAACGTACCTACATCATCTGTTAAGACAAATATCTGTTTCTGAGTCAGAGATCTGTTTAGATCGGGTGTTGTTTAGGGGTTAGAAACAGAGGGACGGTGTGTATTGATAATTAAACGGGTGTCGCATCATCAGCCGGCTGGATCTGATGCAATCTCTGCGCTATAGCGAAACTGAAACAGGGGAGGAGCTGCTGTTACTCGGTGCTGTCACTGTTTGGTCAGTTTACATCTGTGGAAACTTCTTTATACCAATTTGAATAGTACAGTCAGATTCTTACTTTATATTTTACAAACCATATTGATTCAGCTGAAGCTTAGAAAATACGCGCCTACGAGCTGCAAAAATAAAGCACGTGTAAACAAATATACATTTAAATATCTGTGTGTTTTGGTCAGTGAGTGCTTCTTAAACTGATACTACATTCATAGATTGATAATTGCGATGTTGCTTTAGGGAACCTGTGAATCTTTTTGGCTAACACTGTGGATGTACAACAATACTTTATGTTTCATTGTTCAGTATTTGTGGTTTGGCCAGTGATGTCATTGTCGTACTCGATAATAAAAAAAAAAAACTAATAACGTTACATTAGAGATAATATTTATTTTAATGTGCCATTGTCAATAACACAAACTGTTATTTACTTTCTAAAGCTGTTTTTTATAACGTGCTCCTGCGTATAGCTTCATTTACAACATGTAACTTGAAAGCAGTCGAGTGAACAGATTGACAGACAAACTGACAATGAAACACAGACATAATTTAATGTTTCCTCAGGTCGCTTTACCGCAGATAACCTAAACAAGGCCAAGAATTTGTGCAGCAAAGCCATCGGCGAAAAAATGAAGGTATCTACAAAGTTTACGTTTGAATTTGTCATTCAGATGTTGCCGATGATGTGGCAGGTAGTGTATCATAGAGTAATATGCCACATTATGATTTTTCTCTTGCCTTTTATATTTTTAATAGAAAAAAGAGCCAGTTGGCGATGACGAGACTCTTCCAGACGACGCACAGAACCTGGAAGCCCTCACTGCAGAAACACTATCTGTAAGTGAGGCTAAAACACATTATTCAAACAATTAATAATAATAATAAAACAGCAGTAATCTGGAAATACATGACAAGATGCTAAACATAAATATTGATAATAGCAATTACGATGTACATCATCATATATTGATTCCCAGCTTAGTCTTTAGTTCTCTTGATTTACTTTCTGTTCATTGTTTGGTTAAACGAATGCTTCAATTGTGATTTCAGACTGCTAACTCTCAGTTCTGTCTCTTACAGCGCCTCACAGTGACCCAGATTAAGAAGGTCCGGTTACTGGTAGATGAGGCTGTACAAAAGACAGACGGTGATCGGCTAAAGCTGGAGGCGGAGCGTTTTGAGTACCTGAGAGAGATCGGGAATATCTTGCACCCCTCTGTGCCCATCAGCAACGATGAGGTGAGCTTCAGCCATTGCACACGAGAGGTGGTTAGTTATAAATGCTACATGTTCTGGTTAGCTCCTAGGTTGAGATGTCAAGTCACGGTAATTGTGCAGCCACCAGTGAACCTTGTTGAATGTAGCGAAAGAGCTTCAGTACCGTAATATGATGTTTATTGCCAGCGGTGGTCCTCCTTCACAGGATGCTGATAATAAGGTGGAGCGCACGTGGGGCGACTGCGCAGTGCAGAAGAAATACTCTCACGTGGACCTGGTGGTCATGGTGGATGGATATGAAGGGGAAAAAGGAGCCATTGTAGCTGGAAGCCGAGGATATTTCCTCAAGGTTTGTAGACTAAGACGCATTCAGACAGACTGTGTGTTTTGATCGTTTTTGCGGCAATTTTGTAGTGGCCTTTATGAATTTAGCGACTATGCATCGGAGGTATATCAGTATGCGTTTCCTTGTTTATCGATCCCACGACTGGGGCGTTGCTAGCACCTTGCTTGCACCAACCAGATTGAGTTAGAGGAACACCATGTGCTGTACATATTAGCATTAAAGTTTTGCAGGTAAAGTAATCCACTAATCTTTAATAATAAAAGCTTTCCATGTACAATGAAAAGAAAAGCTCGGGGCATGTGGTATCCATTAGTATTTACAGCTCTTCTGGTGCCGCTCATCATCTCATCTCATGGCTGTAATCTTCTGTTCCAGGGGCCTCTGGTTTTTTTGGAGCAGGCCTTAATTAACTACGCACTGCGGATCCTCTACAGCAAGAGCTACAATATTCTCTACACACCCTTCTTCATGAGGAAAGAAGTTATGCAGGAGGTGGCTCAGCTGAGCCAGTTTGACGAGGAGCTCTACAAGGTTTGTCCTACATCTCACATTTCAAACAATTAACTTGTTTGCTTTGACCTGTCAAGGTATTTGTGTTCTGGGGAACATTGGCTGCACTGTGCAGGACTTTCAATTACTGTTTGTAAATATTCACACTTGGCCCCTCCTCTTGGGCGGAGCACTGTGGGAAGGACACGCCTTCGTGCACGCCGTTATTGGCTAGGGGCTACACACCCACAGAGCTAGTAGATCATAAGTCATGATTTAGAGGGATTGCTTTTGTATGAGCCTGTACTTTTTTGTAAAATGCTCCATAGTGCTCCGCCTTCAAAAATTAGCACAATGTAAATGTTTATGTTTAGTACGATGTAAATGTTTGTGGAGGCTCCTCCCCACAGTTTTGAAAGCAAAACCTTTCCTGTAATGTATAACTCAGGTCATTGGAAAGGGGAGTGAAAATTCAGACGACAATACAGTGGACGAGAAATACTTGATCGCCACATCAGAGCAGCCAATCGCGGCCTTCCTGAGAGATGAGTGGCTGAAGCCGGAGGACCTGCCCATCCGCTATGCTGGCATCTCCACCTGCTTCAGACAGGAAGTGGGCTCTCATGGCAGAGACACGCGCGGCATCTTCAGGGTCCATCAGTTTGAGAAGGTCAGTGTTTAAGCATGAACATACAATGATGATCTCACACTCATTCGTTTATTTAATGTTTACTAATACTATCCAGAAGTGTATCTTCAAGTATCATTTGCATCAAACGATGTATTGTGTTTAATTGCATTAGGTGATGGGAATAACATTATTTAAACATTTGGTTTTGTCTATAACAGTAATTCAGTTATACACTATCAAACACACATTTAAAGTGTTCCTGCATTCATTACAAGAACAAGCTACATTATTTTAATAAAATGTTTGATCATGAATGTTTCCATTACTTATCAGATCGAGCAGTTTGTGTACTCCTCCCCACATGACAACAAATCCTGGGAGATGCTGGAGGAAATGATCGGAACAGCCGAGGGCTTTTATCAGTCGTTAGGAATTCCCTACCGCATCGTGAACATTGTGTCAGGTTTGTATACGTAAGCACGTTTTTCCAATGTATCCGATCGTATTCCCAGTATAATAGTTGTCATGATGCAGCTGTAGCCCGGGTTCCAACATGTTGTTCTTTTCAATGTCACAGGTGCCTTGAATCACGCAGCCAGTAAAAAGCTGGATTTAGAGGCTTGGTTTCCAGGCTCCCAGGCCTTCAGAGAGCTTGTGTCCTGCTCAAACTGCACAGATTACCAGGCTCGTCGCTTGCGTATTCGCTACGGTCAGACCAAGAAGATGATGGATAAGGTGCCGTGACCCTCAGTGCTGCCCCAAAACTTAATAAGATAAAATACAAAACGTATTCATTGTTTTAGGTTGTCTTGGTTAACCAATGTGTATGTTCTTGTAAAGGCCGAGTTTGTGCACATGCTGAATGCGACGATGTGCGCAACCACGCGTGTCATCTGTGCCATCCTGGAGAACTATCAGACGGAGGAGGGCATCGTTGTACCAGAACCCCTCAGAGCTTTCATGCCTCCAGGTGAGCACAGCTAAACACGTGTCTGTTTACCTGAGGAAAACGGTTTGGATAAGTGAGGTTGAAGATTGCCAATACATTACATGCACAAACAAGTCTATATAACCACAAATTGCATTGAATCTGTATTCAGCCCAGGTTAATACACATCCAGGTGTAGCCGAAGGGTTAACAAGCCTATAAATTATAAAAACCCTTAATTATAGTAATTTCATTAAGGGTTCATTCAGCAGTTTGCAACTAGCTTTTGTTTGCCCTTAAACTAAGAAAATACCAGCTGATGTGTTTTTCATTGTTTCACTGTAGGTTTAACAGAAATGATAAAGTTTGTGAAGCCAGCGCCCATTGACCAGGAGGTCAGCAAGAAGCAGAAGAAACAGCAGGAAGGAGGGAAGAAGAAAAAACAGGGCGGTGACGCTGAGCTACAGAAAAAAGTGGAGAACATGTCAGTCAACGACTCTTAGACCCGCCCCCGCAATCCCAGCCAATCATAATGGATCTTCACAAACCCCTCATGTTGTGTCCACTCCCCTCCTCTTCACTGTCATTGGCCAATGAAGCTGTCACTCCATTTTATCCACATCCTCCACCATGCTTCAGTTCACTTTCACTCGGACAGTTCAGGGTTCTGTTGTGTGGTGGTGATCATAATTTAATGTCTCAAGTCATGGTCAAATCCGTTATCCCACAGAGGGTTTATTGAATTCTCTAATTAGAATGTGTGAAATGTTGACAGACATTTAGTCATTAGACCAACATGCCTTCTGTGGCAATGTCGTTTCCTTCGGCGCTCTTTACAATTCTGCATTCAAACGCGTAATTAAACTGAAAAAGGGGCACATGCATGTTATAAACAACAGTAGAGAAGTGTCTTTGAACACCATCTTAATGGAAATCAGTTCTATACAGTAACCGGTGTCCTTTAATGGCCTGTCTTATAATTAATATTTGTGCTATAATTAAGAAGAGTAGCAGTTGATTTCTAAGCACTTACTGTTCACATGATTACAAGTGAAGTGATGGAGGGGGCCAGTTACAAAAGGCCACTTCCAGTCGTCCATCATCTTAAACTGGGCATGTGCAGTACTTGCTTAAGATGCCTGGAGTGAGGTGTCAATATGATGGCATTTACAAACAAATAAACACCTGTAAAAGAACGCATTGTCTGATCTCTCACTGGTCTTCACATTAACTGATGGCATTCACATTATTCACATGACACATGAATAACATAATTAGATGCCCAATAATAACAACAACAGCATGTTATAGAATATATTAACAATGCAAACAGCGCCGAATGATAAAATGCAGGCTTTACGTCTGTTGTTTACCGCCTCATAGCAAGTTTATGTTGCAGACTCAATTTATAAATACAGTTCGCTTTAGAAAAATGTTTTTACGGTACGGTCAAACATAAACATTTAGTTTGCATACAAAACATGCAAGCGACGCCTTACGGACTACAACCCCTAGAATCCTGTGCTTCAGTGTTATATCCTAGAATTCTATTGGCTTACGACAGCGTCATTTCAGACCGACCAATGATATCACAGGATACTGCTGTGCCGCAGACTGTCACTGTCGCACGGTAAGATCAACGATTCGCTTTATCTGCATCGTAATTTGAGGTCGTTCAAATTAAACAGCACATATTTTAATTTCTCATTAAAGATCCTTTAAGGAAACAGATTAAAAAGCGATGGGGTCGGGAGAGAGCACGTCAAGGAGAGTTTCTTTCGGCCTAGATGAAGATGACAGAGTGAGGATTCTGCGTGGAGTGAAGGTGACGCTTTATTATGACATGCATTTATAACTGCTATGACAGTTATATCAAACGATATGTTAATTTGATCCACAGGTGCTTTAAAGAGTTTAATTTAAATAGCACTGATAAAATCTCTGTTACCCGTCATCATGCAACAAATCCAGTGGCCCACCAAGTGTGCTTTTGAATTAGCCGCGCAGGGGTAGTTAAACTTGCCTGGTTTCATGTGTAATACCATGTATATGTACCACAAGGGTTACCGTCATCTTTATGTTCCTGTTGAGGACACCTGACTTCATGTCTTTGGTTTCAGCTGTCTGAAGACGTCCTTCAGCGCACGAGTCAAGCTCTTGATCCAAGACAATCTGTCAACACACAAAACCGAGGTGATTATACTATATAGGTGATATATAGGTGACGCAAAAGATTATATGATATAAATGTTTTCCTCAAATGACAGCTTAGATGTTCAGTAAGCTTTATTTTTCCCTTTTGAAGTCAAGTGTTTCTGTAGCTCAACTGGTAAGGAGTCTTATGTTTAATATTTGAGGTTTAAATGAGTGTATGTTCAAGAGTTGTCCATGTTCATACATTTGTGGGGTTTATAAACCTCTTGTGCTGTATAAAGTCTTCTAAGAAACACAGTTGTTAAGAATTGTAATACGTTTCTGATTGTAAATGTTCTGTTATCTGTTTTTTTACTTCAAGCTGCAGACCAACAGACATCTGACCCTCCACCTCCAGGATCTCAGTCCAGAGTTCATACTGACAGTAAAGAGGAGCTCAGGATGAGGTGCTGTGGTCCAGTTTGTGCCAAAGAACAATATTTACTGCTTCCGATCAGCCGCTCAATTAAATTAAGTCAATTAAACACTGAAAAACTGATAAGTCAACAGAGTAACACAACAAACCAGCAGTAAGCCGACTTCCTTCCAAATGACTCGTCCCTTACTGCTCAAAAGGAGTTTTTCCCCAACCACATGCAGGGAAATATGTGTTGCATTAATTAAGAACTATTCAAACTGTTTATTATGTATTTTTCCAAGTTTTTCCCCCTCATCATCTAATATGACGATATATATTTATAGACATGACACTTGTATGGTGAATCGTGAATAAAACATTTTTAAATATGATATGGTTACTAAACATTATCTCCCACAAAAGGGAAAAGAGTACATTAAAAGCGTACTCATTTTTCCCGAATGCTGTTCAAGGTTAATTCACACAAGGACAAAACGCTGCCACCCAATGGCTAGATTAAGAACTGCAGTTTCTGAATTACCTGCTGGCAACAGGCAGGTAAATAACGGAGTGTGTGTTTGTGTGTTTTTGGGCAGGTATGAACAGCAGCAGGCCATGATACAAGAGGAGCTGGCTCGCATCGCACAGAAAGAGAGAGAGGTGGGGCGTCAGGACATCACTGGAGCGGTGCAGAGAGAGAGAGCGCAGACACGCCAGGAGTCTGAGCGAGCTGAACAGCTGGTGAGACACTTCACAGTACTTCAGCAACGAGTTATAACGATGCATGCAAATGTGTTGTGACTCCACCGAACCTCAGACATGAATGTATAATTCAGCATCTTCATTTGTCGGCAGGTGATGTAAAAGCTGAATTTTGAGCAGGACAAATGATCGTGATTCACTGAAAGAAAGAAATTTGTCTTTTCTGTATTGAACAGTCAACAAAACCGGTGACACCCATATTCTGCATTTTAATTTGTAGGATCTATAATGGGTTGTTAAAAACGTGTGTAGAAAGCAAGGGAGGTTTTCTCGGATACCTTAATTAGCTTAATTTAAAACACGGTGCTGTGGTACAGCTTTATATGTCAAATTGTCGTAGATATTATAAACTGCTTTATAATTTTTTTTACAGTCTAGTAGAAACGTCAATTTTTACTAAACCCTGTGCACCATCCCGCAACTGAGTTATAACTAAATAAATAAAGTAGGAAAAAATGATCAAAAATAGCTTGTATTCCTATCTCTCTGAATTTCTAGGCTGAATGGTGTAGTTTATTAACAGCGCAGGTGACAGGAACTGTTGGTCCGGTCAGAGTAAAAGCTGCAGCTCTCTTGACGCGGGTGAAATTGCCTCTTTGAATCGACTCCGTTTTTCTCCTGTGTTCCGCACTCCACATCCTCTCATCCTCTTCCTGAAGTCCTTTAGGGATTGTGTTCTTCAATATTAGGTTCCCGGAGGGGCACCTTATCTGCTCTACAAGAGTTACATGTCGCTTGTGTCGTCATCACTCAGGGCCTGGGGATTGGATGACACGTGAGGGTGTGATGTTGTGTATGACAGCTGATGCCCGGGGCCCATCAGGGACGTGTCACCTAATGTCTTATCTGAGCTCTGACATGTTCTGGACACGTAATGGAAAGGTTTCCCCGATGGCTGAAGGTTTGAAGAGCGCAGAACGCATGTGTTTGAGGGTTGTGAAGGTAATTACAGCTCAGTCCTTCCATTCAGAGTCTTTTTAGCAGATGCGAACATGACCAGATGTCACATGAAACCTTGTTTGGTGAGCCTGATGTTTGTGTTGGTTTTTGTCTGGATGTGTGATCTTTTTGGTTCAGTGGGTTTGATTCACTGTAGATTTACATTCTGAAACATTCAGATATGAACTCAACAATACAACAATATGCAAAATTATTAAGGAGACAGTTAACCAAAAGAAAAAAATAATAATATAAAAGTCATAATTAATCGTGGTTTCGGGTCATGGTGGTCTTTGATGTTGATCACTGTTGTGTATCCGTCAAAATCAAGCAGTCACATGACCTCATGACATGGGTCCTTAAGGTTTTTTAGGGAATCATGATTATCAATGTTTTTATCACAAGATCCTGACAGCCATGTGTCACGATCAGATATCAGAGGAACTGATTTTCTGCTGTCTGTCTCTCGCAAAAGAATCATGTTGACATTTTGTTATGGATGTGTTAGTGTAGTATTTATATTAATATATGAAGAGTGTGTGAATGAATAAATAACGATTGAGCGTTGTAGTCTAGTGTTTTTAAAAGTGAAGATGAATTGTCTGTCAGAAGTGGTTTGGACAGCCATTTGTTTCCTGTTTTGTCAGTTTTATTGCAGGTATATGATAGATCACCTGGCCTAGGATTTTCTGATGCTGATCTAGACAGAGCTACACTTGTCTGTCCCTTATTCTCAGCATGTGTGAAGAACTTGCCAAGAATGTTAGCCAATGTTCTGAGAACGTTCCCTGTTAGTTGGGTTGCTGCCTCTCTCCATCTGCCAGCCAGGGTTCATGCGGTGCCCTCCACAAACGCTGATTGTACACAACAAAACTTCAGAATAATAGAGAGGGGAGGATTGTGGGTAATTTCTTAGCTCTTTCATGCATTAATGCCATTCTCTGGCCTGTTGCATTTGGCACTTTATCGCCCCAGCGCCATTAAAAAGCTTGTCTCATTAACATCACACTTTTCTCTCAAGCAGCCCGTCCACCCACTCGCTTGCTCCTCCAGCGCGCAGGTTATTTACGCATGAGAGATGCTAAAATAATCTGAGCTCTTCTGTGTCTGTCTCATCTTCCTGTGATAAGGGCTCTGATCTGTTCCAGCCTCTCGTATCTGGTTTTGTGTCAGATAAATGATGCTATTCAAATCTGATTTTTGAGCATACACGCTGATGACGCGGCATGGACGCGGGTCTGTACGGCTTCCTGGCGGCGTGTCTTCATTTAATAATGGATAATCATGACAGCCGTACTGTGACTCGCTTCAGCCTGTTAATGTGAGCACCAAAATGTTTATTTCAGTTCTTCGTTGTGTCGTTTTTTTTGTCAACTTTATTTAAATTTTAAGTTGAGATTTATGGATAATGTCGTAATGGAAAGTGTCGTAGGTCTTGGTCACAAAGTTATCGGCCATTTTAAACACATTTTTGCGATGTGACGAATGGATTTTATAAGGTACAAATATGCCCTGATCTTTTCATTAATTTGAGGTCATACGGGCTGCATGCATAATAATCTTAACAGGATTAGCAAAATGCTGTTTAAAATGGTTTAATATAGAGTAGAATATGCCACACTGTGTGATATTTTATAGATACTTAAATAGAAATAACCAATTAGTGTTTGTGGTTGTTTATCGGTATTTTCTTGTCGTTTAGTGTTTAAATGTGTTCGGAGTTCTTGGATGTTAATACATTGAGAAAAACCGTGTTTATACCACTGTTAGACACTAGATGGCAGAGTAACTCTTTATTACAATTCCTGTTTCACTAGCATCCGTCAGGTATCTGTGATTCAACTCGCTGTGTCAGTCTAGTAGATTATGATATTTAAACTGAAATCGTTTGGAATAACAAGTCAATGTTTTTGTTGAAAATTTCACTTGTTTGTCTGAACTGAGAAGTATGATGCAGCTTTGACACATCAGTGTAAATGGACAGACGAGCAGCTGTCAGGTGTTCGGTCACATGATCTGACAGTGGAATATGTTCTTTTGGAATATGTTGCACTTAAAACACTGTGTTTTGTTCATACAGTGTGTTCAAAATTCAATAAATGCAGAGTACCATATGTATTGGTTTGTTATCCATTAATCATTTATAAAATAATGTAACTGCCTTGCAAATGATCCATGAGTTGGTGGGAGGCAGCGGGGTGAAGTAGGGCTGTTTTATGGGGGGTGGGGGTACTTCTTAGGGGCTAAGCCCCTTATCCCCTCTGACCCTAGCAACTCCCCTGGCCCAGCTTATCTGAGTCCGTGACCAGACTTGAAGGAGTCCAAGACTCTGATGAGCTGGACTCAGATGAACTGGACTCAACTTTATTTAGTGTTCCACAGAGGAAAGAACATACAGGTTTCAGAAGACGTGATGACAAGTGATTAGATGACAATCTGTCCATCTTTGTGTTTAAATTGTGTTTAACTCACCAGCCCTGGTGCTTTTATACAGAGAACTCTAGCTTCGTTTAATGTCTCTACCATGATCCCTCATGCAAATGTCAGATTTAACTCAGCATCAACACCGTCGCCACGGCAAACGTCAGCATTTTCTCCTTCGCAGAGGAATCACAATAAGCACCTTGTTATCGATTCGTTGGTTTGTTTATTTGCATTCTCTCATCCCTCCTCAGCATGCAGTTTATCAGGGGAGCTCAGTGTGAGTAATCCGCTGTAGAGAGAGAGAACAGAGCTGGTCTGGTAACAGAGCGCTATCAGTAATTGTAATCTCGGCCCTGACATCTTCCTGCATGCAAAGCCATTAAGACTCCCGCGCTCAGGTAATCACCAGAGGTTCCCGCGGCAACAGGTGGAGTGGATAGATGTTATCCCTCGCACCCTGCTCTGGTTCTTCCTTTCTGGCGTCGCCACGCGAGCAGGAGTCTGGGATGAGAGGGAGTTAGGTGCAGGATTAGGGGTTGTCTTTGTGTTCGTAAGTGTTTTCTTGAGGTTTTCTTTCGAACGCACCACCGGTTGCTCTGCTAAGCATCACTGTGTCAGCTGAAAGTGATTGTTCTTGTCTTTTTTTTTACGTAGGCCTCAAAATGCCAACGGTTACGATAAAAGCGTGCGGAATTTGTTATCTTGGCTTTGTTTGTTTACGGATGTTTCAGTCATTTTTACTGACCGTGAAATTAAGGGAACAGAAAATTGGATAGAGAGGGAATCAGGACACGACTTTGGCTGGATTTAAACCTGCATGTACTGCACAAGACCCACGGCCCAGTTTTTATAAGACAGAGAGGCTGTGTTTGTCTGCTTTTAAACTCTATATGGCGCTTCTGTGCATTAGGACTTGAACTGGATTTGAACCTGCATTTCTCATATGAGCATTCACAGTGTTTGTGTGGAAACCACTAAGCCACAGCTCTGATTGCTGCTGAAGATAATAAGGAAGGGTATCGTTTAGGGACAGGCGACCCCTGAAACCAGTCAGGATTATAAGTGCTGGCTACACGCTTTACCTGTCGTTCAATAAAAGGAGAAGAGCATATTAAATTTTTATACCTTGTGAGCATTTGATCGTTCTGGGCTGATTTCTGTGTCTCTCCCTCTGGTGCCAAACGTATCGTGACCCTCAAACAGTTCCTCTTGATTTGCCCGGTTGCTCTAATCTTTTCTCCCTCGTGTCGTCAATATCACGTTCAAGAACTGCTCGAAAATGACGTGTTCGTTAAAGCCTTCGGCTCTCGTTGGCATGGTGGTCGGATCGGGATCAGATAAGGGCCAAAACGTCGCCCGGCTCAGCAGAGAAATTATTCATAGCAATGCTGTGCGAGAAGCAAGTGGCCCTTCCTCTTCCCCCAGACGACCTAAGCGGCATGCAATCTGGGTAGTCAGTTTGAATATTAAGTGCTAATTTATTGCGCAGCCCGGAGCAACGTGTTAAATAAACGCAGACAAGTAAATAGAGGAGAAACGCAGGAGAGAAGCCGTGCCCAGATATCAGATGGCAACGCAGCACATCCAACCTAGAGGGGACAATGGAATATAAACACTCACCGCGGGACACAACAGATGCGCTGCGTGTGCATGCATTTTTTGAATGCACGAGAACCGTCGCTGCTTGCGAGTTTTAGTCACATAGCCTCCAGAAGTGAAATTAAATTAAATAAATCAATTTTGACGATGACACGGGTTAATCAACGGCCATCCAGCGATGCTGTTATCTGGACATTTCGTATGGGAAGAGTATTTTATTGTGAATGATAAGTTTTAATGATGTTTTACGGTTTATGATTAAAACACCTAAATCTGAAAGTCCAACTTCTTGTGCAGAAATTTTATAATATATATAATTTGTCAACTTGCTTGTTAGAAACGTCATGCTAAAACTTTTACTGGTTATAATCACAAACTCTGCGATCACTTGCTACATTTTCTGCCTCCGTGTTTTAAAGCGTCTTTCTGTGTGTGTAGCCCGCCACTTTGCATGCATCCCTTCCTGTGTACTAACTTACAACCTAGCATGCACGCTCATGCGCTGTTGTTTGTGGCGAACCCGACGCAGAGCTGGGCTCGAGACTTATCAGTGTAATTCATGCTTGCCTGAGTATTACCAGTCTGCTCCAGATCCCAAACAGAGCGTTACACCAGCGCAGCACGCCCATCAGATTGGCTTTGTCACCGCCGAGAATTTAAAGAGGATAAATAAAGAAATGACAAGGCTCGTGTGTAGACAGGAGACAGGATTGAGCGGTCGTGTGTGTGTGTGTGTGTGTGTATGTGTGTGTGTGTGTGTGTGTGTGTGTGTGTGGATCTCGACAGGCTTTGAGAGTTCTTTCAGATGGTGTGATGCGAGTGTGATGTCATCAGACCAGCAGGGAGCAGACTCTTGTTTCTTCAGCTAAGAGTCACGTTTAGTTTCTCCAGAGGCTATTTTGGGCCGTACACAGTTCTGCTGGCATGGTAACAGTCCTCTTCAGTTTCGTAAATGCCACTTGTATAAATAAACACCTCTAAAAAGATCAGCTAACAATAGTTACAGCTCTTAAATCTGATTGGGAGAATCAGGTGACTATGTTCAAAGTCATTGTAAAGTGACTGATATAAGAAGACATAAGTTGCTCGGCTACCATAACGCTGCCTTTTTCAATGCGCTTTTTGTGACTTCCTGTTTACCCAGCTAACAATTTTAGTCTGTAAAAAGCTTGTCTGTAACGTTTCCATTAAGTTCCACTAACAGCTCAGGAATAACAGTTTTGATTTATGATCATTACGGCAAGAACATTTTCGAGTAACTTTGAGAGACTTTTTGGAGAATGCCAGCCAGTGTTGCGAACGTTCGCTGTTAGCTGGGAATTTTTCACTTTGACTCTTTTTGTGACTTCCTGTCAATAACTAACAGCCTTAAATTAGGAGTTTGGTAGAATGTGAAGCCAGATATTTGCAAGTGGTTAAATAAAAACTTAATTCTAGTAAATACAGAAAAATGGAAGTAAAACGGACAGGAATTAATTATGTTTTTAGTTTTGAGC
Organism: Botia almorhae; assembly: GCA_036877575.1. Lineage (NCBI taxonomy): Eukaryota > Metazoa > Chordata > Actinopteri > Cypriniformes > Botiidae > Botia > Botia almorhae. The sequence continues at coordinate 42,146 of JAZGTJ010000628.1, read as the reverse complement.
TGATGTTTTGGAACACATGAATGTAACATATTTTCTGTAATGCTCAGGCTTAGATTTAACTCGACCTTTTCAGCGCTTATCTCTGCAGATCCGTGCGTGTGCGGGTGCGTGTGCGGGTGCGAGTGCACGCTCACACACCAGTGCGAGCTCTTGGCTTCAGCACGCAGGCCAGATTAGCCGCTCCTTCCTGTTCATTAAATACATGTGAAATGCCCTGCTGTGGCTCCCATAATGAGCAGCGCTTCCATACCGCATAAAACGTTTGTTAACACCCAATTTACAGTTACATTTTAAAAGCCCCTCGAGATTTATGCTCTGCCTTTTACAGTCTCCATTTCTCCCTCGATATTTGACCAGTCAAACAGAAAAACATGTGAGTTGTAGTTTCTGTCCTGTTTTTTTTTTTCAAATATTTTTGGAAGGTTTCTGTAAAATGCCACTTGACTTGAAACGAATTACTTTCTTAATTAATCTTTTTTTTTGCATCACATAATAATTTATCAAACAGTTTTTTCTGTAGCTAAGGTTGTGCGGGCGGGTATGATAGTAAATAACTAGATTCTTATCATTTCTGATGAAAATCTGAGTGCTGCTTGTTCACACTGGCAACATGACTTTAAGCTGTTTGCAGGTGGTTGCCAGGGTGTTGCTACGGTGTTGTATTTCTTTTTGTGTTCACTTGGGTGCTCTGGGTGGTTGCTAGGCTGTTGCTGTACAGTTGCTAGGGTGTCCTGGGAGGTTGCACAAGCCTAAAGAGCCACCCCCGCATCTTCATCAAATTCTCTCTGGCCCAGGTTCCTCCTCCTCTGTCAAGCATAAGATGGATATACTTCCACCTGAGCCTGCTGATTGGTTGACAAACCGTCAACTAAATTGGGTTTCATTTTTCTGTAGCTGTGTGTTAAGTGATCTCTCTCTCTCTCTCTCTCTCTCTCTCTCTCAAGCCTGCTTCTGAACTGTATGCTTGGGTAAGCACAGCCTGTTCCACACTCATTGTTGCAGTCTTCCATTCATTTATTCATTATATGTAAGCTATCATTCTGTTTGCTGCTGGTTCCCTCCTCATTTAAATGTTGTGTTTTGGTTTTCATGCATTAAGCGTTGATTGTGAGCATGTAAAGCGTGTCGACCATCGTGGCGGTTTTGTAGCTGCCCAGCTAGAAAATTGCATATGATGCGCGTGCTGATAGAGGTGATTTACTGCTCGCTCCAGACAGAAGGCAGAGGAAGGGGGTGATTATGTACACCCGTAATTTGGGGTTGTGCTTTGTTGTGCACTGTTGTCTGACTGCCGCAGTACATGCGCCTCTCTCCCGGTCAGCACCGCGGGGCGTCTCTGCTGCAGCACACGTGGGTGTTTCGAGCAGGTGTTTGTGATTGTGTGAATGCTGTATCCCGCTGGGCTTAATGTATCCGTGCCTCGTACATAGCTGCGCAATGAGGGAAGCTAATTACAGGGAGGGCCTGTGCATGTGCGAGCACGTTAGCATGCCAGTTTCTGCATTCCCCCACTCGCTTGTTGAATTACTCTGTTGTATGTTGGCGTGTGAGTACATCGCTCCCTGTTGCGTACACGTAGTGTAAGAGGTTTGCCACTGTTGTTAACAATTGCACAGATATGTCCATTTATATCACTTTACAATCCCTTCGCTTTGTGCATGCAGAATCAGCTCCAATCATAGCGGTCGCATTTTATTTTCACACACCTATGTGACGGTCATAGGAGCAGTCAAATTACCTTCAAAACTCACGTTTGTCATTATCGTTCAATATTTGCGTCCCTCTCACTTTTTTTTGAATGCTTCCATCTTGTAAATCCTCTTCAGTGATCTGTTTTTTATCAAGGGCTGAAAATCTTACACCAGCTGTCCATTCTGAAATGATCTGGCAGAGTCACCAGGACGGTTTTAAGAGCTTTGGTGCATGCTGTCAAAATGAAGATACAACGCTAATTGCGAGCGCAGCCTTCTCACTCCAGCTACTCTTGAGTATGGTCAACAGTTTTGGGCCAGTCTGGACATATGCTGCTGAAAAAATTATAAATCAATGCCTGAAAACTTAAACCTTGACGAGTCCCCAAGAAATGCCAACAAATACAGAAACTCCAAAAGCAACAGTTGGACGTACAAATGTCGTAAGCTTATAAGCCTTATGGTATAAAAATGTTTTTAAAAATAATATCACCCAAATGGATCACAGGGCTTGTCTAGGCTGTGTGTTGTTTATGTTCGTCATACAATTATTTCTAAATAATTAAGCACGGCTCAACAATGTTTACTTCATTCTTCTGCATTTGCTCTGCCAGTATTTTCATTGGCCTCACCACAAAAGATACATTTTATTTTTAGCAACATATTGTTTTAATGCGGCAGAAAAAAATATTCAGAACAGCGTCTGTTCTGTCTACTTTTTATATTTACAACAAAAATATATATTTACTAAATGACAGTTGTACATTTGTAAATACACTTTTGTTGTGTATTTGACCATTCAGATTCAAAATTTTACCTCAGGAAACAGACAAATGTTATTTTGTTTTAACAGGGGAAACAGTTGGAGCAGAAAGAGGCGAAGCTAAATGCCCTGAATGCGTTCTACAGGGAGCAGATTTCACAGCTGGAGAAGAAGGTCGGTGACTTCCTGTCAAACAGGAAGTTGATCAGATGTTTCAATATCGGATGTTTTGACTGGCTGAATAGCTCACCGATATTAACTTTGATGCTTTTAGTGTGTGAATCCTTAAATATCATGGTACAGCCCCCTGTGCCATTTTTATTACTTTTAAGTCTCCTCAATTTTAAAAGCTTTGACATATCTGGCTTTTAAGTTCTCTCATCCCGTAAAATTTTCACAGCTGGTGTCTGACATTTTGGAGAAATAAAATGCGGAGCTTCAAGGAAAGGTATGTGCAAGCATACAGCCGTCTCATGATCAGCGGGAGGTTAAAACTCGTTTCCATGCTGTTGTCGCTACAGTCCCCATTCGTGCGAGACACCTCTGGTTGTACTGAAGTCTCTCTATACACTGCGTATACTGCCCCAAACTTGTGTTTAGTCACTTTCGGAGAGAGATAATGCCCGAGCGAGGCTATTTTCCACCGCGCGACCTTCAACCATCCATCCGGTGTAAATGGCTGGACAAAAATCATAATGGTCTGTGTGTCGCCAAAGTGGGAATGAGTACACAGGCTCTATTGGATGGGCAGCAGTTGCGTTTATCCGCTGACTTCACACCTTGATTGACCCTCATTGGTGTAAAAAAACGAATAAAGTTACGTTAAATGGAAAGGGCTTGCTCGGCGTGGTGAGGGGCAATGGTGCAGAAAGTACTTTAGGCAAAGCCTCAAAACCATTCAGCTGTTGGCAAATGAAGTCAGAGTCGCTCTCCAAGATTTGTGATTTTCCTCAGTCGCCGTCTTATTCGTTTTCTCTCTTTTGCCCTCCATCGCCCTTTTTCCTACTCTCTCTCTCTCTCTCTCTCTCTTTGAGGTCTTATCGACTGCATGCAGCAGGCAAAAAGTGAGATTCACTTCTGTCCCTCCTTCACGCCGCAGGAAAGCCGTCCAGCACGTAACAGCGGCCGGGCTGTAAAGAAGCGGGCGTTCATAAAAAAGGCATTTTTTTCTGTGGTTACCTTATTTCCCAGAATGCAAAGCAAGTTTTTAAGAACTACCAACAAAAAACATTATAACCTTGTTGCATAGTAGTGTGAAATGAATTTGGTTCTGCGCAGTGCAGTCTGGGTAACTCAGCTGCTGTATTGAGGCAAATTTTAATTTGATGTTACTGTACAGCTGGGTTACAATGGTTCTTTGTCGATGGTTCATGAATTACTGCTTTGCTTTCAGGAAAATTCATTTAATCACTTTATTCAAAGTAATATTTGAAGGACTACTGACAAAGGAAGATTACGACCCGGTTGTATATTTACGTCGAACGAATTAGACTGAACAAGGTTGGAACAAAACGTATTAAAAAAGGCCAATTCTCTGTTATTATTTACTGTTTTTTATGACCTCTGTTTTATATTCTTTGACTAAAGGAACTCTCATTAGATGCAGTTTTTATTCAGAGAGATCCAGTCACCTTGACGGCTTTACTGAGAGAATTGATCTTTATGTGTGTTCAGACACTCTTGCTTTGTTCATATAAGCTTTACTAAGAGAGTCGCTCACTCACTGACTTGAGGAATTGCCTTTTTGTTTTTTCACTTTGGGCCCAGTGATTCAGAGGCGGGAGATGGAGATGAATGTTTTGGGTACATGCTTCATAGTGAAGTGAAAACAAAGCATCGCAAAGGGAAACATTAACACTGGGATAGCATCCATGGTGGCTTTGCCGAGCTGATAATTTAACGCTCTTGTTCCTCAAAAGACGGGATTTGTTCGGTGGCGCACAGTTAACGGCGTTTGCGCGCGGCGGATTTACGCTCCGCTGTCTTTGAGACTTAATTCGCGTTCCGTTTAGACTCCGCGACAGGTTTGTAATAAAGTTCCCGCCGCTGTTTACACTTTGTCTGTCTGTATTGAATCTGTGCTGTTCATGTTTCAGTGGACTTGAACGTAGAGGAAGTCATCGAATGAAAGTGTATAAAATGAATTCGGTTCATTCGGCGTGAATGGAAGGCTGTGGATGAGATGGACTGAGTCGTGGTGCTGATGTAAGTGTATGAGGCTTAAAGTCAACAAATATTCAAAGGCGTTTGCAACCCAATTTCCCTTTATGATGAGACATATTTCCAGTGAATATGATATATACCTATATATACATACACACAGACACACACACACGTAATGTGTGTGTGTTTGTATATTGTGTAAATTAAGAAAGTAAATCAATCTTGTGGGCTTGTCACATCCTGTAAAGAAATCTTTGACCAGTGTTTATATCTTACACACTGAGGTGACAGATAAACTCTCTTCTGTCTAACAGCAAATGGGATCAATATAGTGTGTCAGACGCCTCAGTATTTATATTTACCTCATTACAAGACAGCGCCGTTTGCCAGAGGGATCACAGCCTGGCACTGGAAGGCACGCGGTGTGTTTACAGTTAGGCTTTAGTTGCCGTGTGACAGAGTTAGACCGACGGCGGAAGGATAATGCAGACAGTTGGCATGTCTGTTCAGACTGCTGTTAGGGGGTGGAGGTTGTTGTGGGGTGGGGGGGACCTTGGAGAGGAGCAGCACCTCCATTCTGCTCCACTCAGTTGCGTCAATGACAGATGTGGCTAAAGAAGTCTATCTCGCCGGCGCAGATGAGCCGCTGCAGACGGAGGCAAAGGCTGCAAACAGCCGCATTCCACCACCGGTTGGAATCCGTGCTAGCACTTCCTAATCCCGCTAAAGCTTCTCCAGTCATGTCTGCGCGCAGCTCTCAGCTGATCGCGCTCTCTCAAGACATGATGTTTTTTATTGCCCCACCGTTTTAGCCCACCCCCACCTCGCCTTCTCCCCGTCACTGGTTGCAAGGCACTTTGAAGCACTCGAGCGTGTGTACGAGATAATAATCCTCCCGAAATCGGCATGTAGTCAGCCCGACACCTCGCCCCAAAAACTCCCTAACCGGCGTCTGTGCACTTCACCTGCACAGAGAAGCAGGCTCACGATAACAGTCTCCCTCTGGCCCTGTGCGCCCAAAGCGGAATTCATTTACTTCAAAGCAGGGAAGTCCAGCATACTGTGTTGGATATGTGTGCGTGTCCAGTGGTATTACTCCAGTGGTGTCATAGCTCCAGTGAGCAGAAGGTGGAAAAAATTACAATCAATATGCTGAGGTAGCTTTTTTCTTTTCATGCGTTTTTGCTGTCTCGCATCTCTGTATAGTAATTCTGATGCATTAAAATAAGGAAATGTGCATTATCAAATGTTTACGCTTTTAACTGGGATTAAACAGGCAACATTTAAAGACTTTAAAGATCGGTGATTGAACACCTGACATCATCAACAGTTTATCATGTATCTGATCCTTTCACAGCTAGCTTGCTATTGCTAGCCTCTCTGAAATTGTCTACCGTACCTTTAAGTTGTCACATTGAAGGTTCTTTTTGATGGCACACTAAACTGGATTCTGTAGTCTTCTGTAGGATTCTGTGTATGTGAAGTACGCAAGTACTTCCTGCGATGGGCAGAATTCATATTATTCATAGAATGCGTTTAAGAAGAAGCATTGCAGCAAAACGCAACTACCCGATACAGATTAAAACACTGACTGAATTTGAAGTGCTGTTGCCGGGACAGGCAGCGGCAGGCGGTCAGAATGATAAACAGGTGCCAGCTGCTTGATTATAACTAACAATTGCCTTCCTGCTGTATCACTGCAGGACGTGCTGCACTGCACTAACGTATGCAAGAAAGCAGGAGGGTCTTTTTAAATGAGTGACCCTTATCTTGTCTTTTAATGTCCTCATTTAGAATCACTTGTTCATTTTGACCGTATATCCATCCATCCTGTGGGCACTGCTGAATAGCCGCCGTGATGAAGGTCAAAGATCATCGTGTCAGGCATAATCGAGGCTTTACAGTTAATCTCAACAGCTCATGCTGTAAGTTACTGTATTGTAGTTAAAGGATCTGGCTGTGAGCTGACTGGTCCCGGCAGGAGAGCTCTTTTTTTGAAGATTAGTTTTGTTTCACAGCATTAAATGTTTCCTGCTGGTGTGACAATGACCCTGATTTGAAGATCTGTCAGGGGTCTTGCCCCCTGCATGCATCAAGCGATACAGGAAATGTATTTGGGTCAGTATGGCATAAATTCTGACAAACTGCTTCACCTTCCAGTGATTTTTTCATCTTTGTGTTTAAATTCTTGATGTGGAATAAGGAGTTTTTGGCATAAGCAAAGTTTGTAAGCCAGAAGGTTTGTTTTAAACAGCTTCTAATGATAACACGGGTTTCTTAATGATAATATTGTTTAATAAAAGTACAGAATATAAATAAGAGAAGCGAAAGTGCCAGGGTTCCCAAATGTGCACTTTCTCTCCTCGTGCACTTTTCAAAACATTTGTGTGGGATTTTCTGTAAAGTTTCATGAAAATAACCACTTTAAAATAAAGAAATAAATAAATCAGACCAGTGCTGGGAAGTAATAAACTATAAGTTTTGTTTGTTTGTTTAGTGAAGATTAAAATTTACACAAAAGTTTAATACCAACACCTTAATTTAGTTTTTTTATTGAAATTCAATTCAATTCAATTCAACTTTATTTGTATAGCGCTTTTCACAAAAGGACATTGTTACAAAGCAGCTTTACATGTATGATAAATGTACACAGAACTACTGAAAGTACTGAAAGTACTTTACAACTTGACAAACTACCATTTCAAAAGAAACGGTATCACCAGCTTTCATCTTAGAAAGTAGCCACTGCAAAGCTTAAAGATTTCTGTCTCCTCGTACATTTTTATTGTGTTGCTAATTGTTTTCATTGTTTGTGTTTCAGAATAAGGAACGATTCAAGATGTCCGCCGAACAGTTCCACACCACCGCCACTCGAAGTGAAGCCAATATAAAGTAAGAATGTGAATTATATAAACCACACACACTTTCTGACACTCAATAATACATCCATAATGCAACTGATCACCCTTCACCATAAGAACACTCGTGTTTTAAGTTCAAGTTACAAGTCGAAAGATGTCGAAAGAAACCGTTCAGTTTTATTTTTTTAATTGCTTTTCTAGTGAAGGTTTGTAATCAGAATTTGAGAACTTCAGTCAGGTGGGTGTAAAAGGCTGAATAATCTCATGAAAGGACTTCAGAGGTTAAGGTGACACTTTTGAAAAGTTGATGTAGATATTTCTAAACAAACAAAACAGAAAATAAAAGCTATTATTTTGTTCCGGGTGATAACGACCTCATAATAACCTCCACTTTTCTGATAACCTCGAGTTTTGAGATGTTTCATTAAATTAATGATCGTGTTAGATGCAAGTTAAGCCTTTCTGTGTACTTCTAGTTTACTCTCTGAAACACTCTATAATTCATGATGAGGTCAGAAACGTGGCGTCGCTGTAGACGTGCTCCGTGCTTTCAAAGAAAACTGACCTGGTTTCTATGGAGATAGGTCACCTCTCTCCCTTCTCGGCACATGGAAAAATGAAAGGAAGTGCATCTTGGGTATTTTGGACATGTTGGGAAGGACAACCAGATTCTCAGTAACTTAAATATAACATCCACCAGTAACATTGATTATTATTTGATATTATGTTCATTGTTTTTTCCACTGAAAGTTTTAGATTGTTTGTTAATAATGTTTCCATTAAGAAACAAAAACGTTAAAAATGTTATTTTGAAAAGTTTTTGTCATGGTTTTATATGGCTTCCACAGAAGTATGAAGCGTCATTTTGTAGCTAGTCTGTTTTGGAACGTTTGTACGTTGTTGCAAAAAATGTTTATCTCTGTGAATATTTAAAATGCCATCTTTACTTGTAGAACTCTGTTATTGAGCACTATCAGTCCGGCACAACTCTCACAGGTCGAGTCACTCTGGGTTTGTCGTCATCTGTAGAAACGGTAGCAATCATTCAGAAACATTTGAAATTTAAAATCCTGAATTTGCTAGATGACTCTTAAAGTTGCCTTGCCTTGCAAAATGAACACTTCTGACCGATAAATCCACAGATTGCGTCGGAATGTTTCCCAGCATGCTTTGTGCTTGAGGGATTTAAAACCATAATTGCACAATACCGCTTCAGCACGTGAGGTTCTGCGAGGTGCCGCCGAGCTTTCGATTAGTGCATGTAAGCGTTCGTGTCAGCTTGTTTCCTCCCGTTTCTCTTGAGTGTCGCAGGCTTTGCGCCAGCTGTCGTTGAGCGACAGTCGTGGGTGCAAGATCATTTAGAGAGGAGACTTCTGTGAGGTTATACAAATGATGTCGGCATCTGGGTAATGAGCTTTCCCAGGGGAAGACCCATCTGCCAATCAGAGTGGAGGAACATCTGTACTAGCCTGCTTCATCGCTGCTGTGTTGTGTTTGTCTTCAGTGGCAGTGAATGACCCTCTTCTACTGAAACATCTTGCGTGAGACGGTTGAGGGATCTTTGTAAAGTGTGTCATTTACATCCGTTGACTGGAGAGAAAAGTAGCTTTCTGTACCAGAAAGAAACAGAGCAGCTAGGTGTGATGTGACAGGTGGTTTTAGGGGCGGGGTTTAAAGTAAAAGATCCTGAGACTGATGTACACCAGATATTTGTTTTTTTAAAGCCAGATTTGTGAATTTCACTGTGAGTCACTCAAAAGCCACAGGAAATTGACAACATTGATTGGCTGATGCTGCCACAACAATACAAAAGTTAAAAAATCTGCTGTAATTTTATAAAAGTAGTTGCTTACATTTTTTAAAATAACGTGCGCCGGCCTTAAAACAATAGCTCAGAATATAACAATTCTGTCATTATTAGAACTGTATGTATCAGTCTGTATGGTCAATATATCCATCATGAATTTACTCTTCTTGTTCCACAGAAAAATGTTCATCACATTGGTGTGGAACAACATGAGGCTAAATAATGAGTAAATAATGACAGTTTTCTTTTTTGGGCAAACTTTTCCCTAAACACAATCATGCATGGCGAGATTAGGGATGTAAATCTGCCTGATGTTCAGTTCACGCCGAGTTTAAATTTGGAAGGCTAAAAATTGCCAAGTCATTCTTTTCCCTAGTTTCTGCACTGGCTTAGCTACAGTTTGTTCTTTCCATCCCATCAACTTGTTGCCATTGGTGTATCTGGCAGCTTCAGCAAGCACTTTTGCTGCTCTACCTGCGTGGGGCTGATGTTTTAATCCTGGTTTTAATCCCTGAGGTACGGCAGCCTCCAGACCCCCGACCCCTGGAGCATGACAAGGCTTCTGTTTAATCCTCACCAGCCCTGAGCTGTCGCCAGCATCTTTCCCCAAACACGGAGCTGCGAGACGCCCCGGGGCCATCCTGTCCCCCATCCTCAGGCGAGAACCACAAGTGGATCTGATAACTCAAATTGAAAACGCCTGCTGAGGAACTGTAGCTGAGGCGAACTGCAGGGCTGTTAAGAAGCTCAGCTGGAGCGGTCTGTCAGCGATACAGGCTAGGCAGTATAGATGAGGAGGAGTGTTCGGAGCGGATGTATCGCAAGTGATCCGGATCAGTTTGACAAAACTCACTTCATTAGTAGTCAGTGAGTGAATCTTAGGAAGAAATGCCTGGTCATATTTTATCTGAAAATGGAAGAAAATACATTTTGCATTAAGAAAATTAAGCCTGTTTTTTAGAACCATTACGATTTGTTGCATCATGACATTTTATTGGAAGTTATTACTAAACTGAGAAAAAAAAACTCTATTACTGTAATATATTAATACACATCATCCAAATACTACTATTATGAACAATATACTTATGCATTGGCATTGTATTTGTGCTGACAGTCAGAGAAGAATCTCGCCCCAACTAAACCTGTTTCTCCCAAACAGTTTTTATATTACAGTAATGGCACTTTTTGAACGCTTATTTGTTTAAAAATAATAGGCAAAAAATCCTCATAAAAGATGCACTTTTCTTTATACAAAATGTCACTAAATATATTATTCATTCATTCATTTTGTGGTAAAAAATGACCTGAAGATATGCTTGTAAATTTCTGTGAAATTAACCCGAGCGTGTAATTTTTAATAAGCTGATGAGAAGTTGAATGAAAGAAATGAGACTTTAATGAACAACTGTTTTAACTTCTTGTGGATTTATGCCATATATGGTGATGCAGAATCATGCCTGAAGCGCATTTTAAGCGAAGAAAATGCTGCAAAACAAAGAGGCGGAAATGCGTCCGGTCAGAGTCATGGTTGGTCTCCCGTCTCAGCAAACTTGCTGCTCTGTGGCAGCCAATTAAACTGCCTGAGCCGGCCGTTTGTTGTTATTTTGTGATGGCTGTTGTTTGTGGTCTGTCAGAGGAAGGATTCTCATTAGAGGAGCAGTCGGCTGTGAGGGTGGGCGGGAGAGCGCCGCGAGGGTCACGGGTCTTTGCTTTAACGGAGCCCCATTAGTGCACGTGCTCGTAAGCCTCGCACATCCCAAATAAAAGTCACGACTGTGTGTTTTTCACGAGAAATAAAGGCTTTTTGTGTGACATGCTTTTCACACATGCTGGAGGTTTTTTTGGTGTTAAATTCTGACAATAATTATCGTTTGGCAGTTTCTGACATTTCTCTTCATTTATTCAAACGTACAGAACTGTGACTCTGAGTCACGGTGTTTGGTTTAAGATAGTTTTTTTTTTTCAAAAATTCCAAACTTTTAAAATAATGTTTACAGCTTTAGTCGTAGGCGGTGTGGTTTGGTGGTTTAGGATCTGGAGTTGTGAACTGAACTGTAAACCAGTAAACTAAATCAACCAGTAAACTGTTTCAGACAACTGAAACCGTAAACTGGATCCATGAATGTTCTCATGGCTCTTTTTGTCCCTATAATAAAATAAGAGTAAAACTCACACACAAAAATGAGTGAATGATAACAGAAGTGTCATTTTTGATTGAAATATCACTTATTACTTTTTTTTAAGAAGAAACTTACTATGAGGTGACTAAATACTCAGAAAGGTTTCATAAGACAGTTACTGAAAGTTGTATATTGTGCAAAAGAGTGATTTAAGGAAGAGAGCTTTGCATTGTTTTGCGGCCTATTGCATCCTGACACCTCTTCACAGCAGAGCACTGTCTCGTCACCTGTCCCTGTGCAGCGGGTCAAAGGTTACACAAGCGTGCGTGACTGCTGCGCTCCATGTGATGATGGAACATGAAGAAGTGAAGTGTGCTCTCAGCACTTCAGAGACAGTTGCCCTGCAGTGAGGTGTGCAGCTCTGACCTGCTGCTGTAGCAAACTCACACCAAGTGATTATCAGCCCTGTCAGATCCCTCAGAGAGCTCTCTCTCTCTTTATCTCTCTCACTTTCTCCCTCAGGAACCTCTCTCTCCCAGAACCTCTTTTCTTTCAAAATCTCTCTCCTTCTCTCTTTTTTGTTCTCTCCCCCTTTTCTTTCTTTCTTTCTTTCTTTCTTTCTCTTTTTCTCTCGTCCTCTCTTTCTGTCTCTCTCAGAACCTTTCTATCTCTGTCCCCCATCCTCTCGCCCTGTCAGGTTTAAGTGGGCCCATTGCTGTGAAGACGCCGGCCCCTACAGGTGAGACCGGATGGGAGGATTGGAGCGATGGGTGAGGGTGAGGTGGTGAGGGGAGTACACTCGTGCTCAGTCAATTGAAAAGCTGTCAGAGTGCGAGCGAGCTCCTGGAAGGAGAGTCGTGGAGATAAGGCGAGGTTCTCATCTGCCAGACGAGCTCCAGCGAGGTCAAGGCACCGGCGCCTCTAATCTAGTTAATTTTAGACCCTCGATTCGAAAAACATGTGGAACTGAACTCCGAGCTGATAAAGGTTTGCGGCTTACGCTTTATATCAAGTTTGATTTCGTGTTTTCATGTTCCCCCCCTCGCCTTTATTTGTTTATCTTCGTTTCTCGAGCGCTCCGACGTTAATCCGAGTTCGAGCTTGAAGAGATTTTTGTAGCGCTGTAATTCCGCAGTCATGTTTTTCCTCTTATCAACAAGAGCTGATTGGAAATAATTAATGAGCAGGCAGAAGCAAAACCTCCGTGCAGCCTTTGGTGTCTACTGATTTTCAGCTAGCGTACGTCTTGTTAGCATCAGAATAATGAGTTTGTCTCTGGAAGTTACGAGCACATGCTCCTACACAGAGAACGTGTTTTAAGCTAATTTAATCTTTTGTAGTTGCTTTTTCTTTGCATTTCCATATTTCTGAATTACGCTTTGTGCGTTTCCGTCGCAAAAAGGTTTCTGAAGTCACGCTTTGTTTTGTCGCTCTCCGCTCTGTTAAGGAGATTACAAATAATAGGTGAAATTCTTATAATTAACTTTTAATCTTTGAGCGGTGCGTTATTTATTTACAGATGTGAAACGAGCGTCCCTCAAACATGCGCAGCTTCTGCTGCGAGAAGCTCAGCTAATATTTTTATCTTAATATTTCTTTATATTTACCTCACCTTCAACTTAGCTCAATTCAGTTAGCTGGGGTTTGAGCAAGCCAATTTTCTGCTTCATACTGCTTTTAAACCTCCGCCTCTATCACAAACCTTCTCAGTTGCTTGATGAAGGCAGTTTATTTTAAATTAAAGGAGAGTTTCTTATCTAGCAGAGCAACATATGTGACTACTGTAGTCATTTGTTCCCTCACAGAGTAATTAAAACAAAAAACGAGGCCGATATATAACAAATACAGGATCTGATATGCAGTGTCCTTCTGAAATACGCAGATGTGTTATTGATTTTATTTTATTTGTTGATCTGTTTCCTTTTGGCCACGTCTGCTTTCCCCAATCAGCGATAAGCCACGAGTCTTGAAAGGGGATCAGAGGATGACGTATCTCTGCCTCCGTCAGGGTGATGTTATGGTCATTGACGAAGTTTAATTGAATCGCTCGTCACGACTTGTGAAACCTAAACCAGGCCAAGCCTTTAAATCAGCTTTCAATGAAGTGTGTCAGTTAATCTGTTCAAAGCAGCTGTTGCCGGGAGCCGGGGTCAGTCCAGTGATATTTGGTGTAACTAGTTTTAGTCAATTTGACAGCAAGAGTAGTAAACGTGTTTGGTCAAATTGTTCTATAAACAGCAGTTGCTTTTAATTCGATTGGTTTGCATTTGGAGCAAAGATACTTGCTCACATACAGTTGCTAATAATTTACCATGATTTCTGCATAAAATTCTATATTTTAACTATAAATTCGACATTATTCGCTTCATTGCAAATTAGATGTTCAGTTTAATCGAGATAGCCAATCTTGTTTTAGCTTGAAAGCCAAAGCGATTAGCTAGACTGGATAAATATTACAAAAAATTAAATAGTACAATGTTTAATTTATTGGTTTAAAATACGTTTTGTAAGTCATCAATACATTTTAACAATCAGTTCAGCTCTAGGTGCTGTGCGTTTGGCAAGCTAGCCGAGCTTTGGTCAAATCACAACAGAATTGAATATCCTGATTAAACAAATTACTCTGTAAGATGCATTTGTTTTAAGCTTCACTTTTATTTGATGGCTTCAGATCCTTTTTAGCTTGTTCGAATGTCATGGCATAAATGATCTGATTCAGTAACTGTCTCTTGCAAAATCATTCAAACAATGGCTCAGTCGTGCGCTGTTAGTTCGAGTGAAGGCGTTTGTCAGTAATAATGAAGACTGACGGGTTATTTGCTGCATATTTTATTTCTTTAGGCTCTACTGTACAGATGTACAGAGGAGTAAACCAGATCTGTTCACCCCCCCACACACTTCCTTCCCGCTCAGCGAGTTATTTATCATAGTTGTGCTAGTCACTGCCACTCTTGACACAACTGTTATTAATGAACATCCACTCTGCCGGTAATTCCGTTTAAACTGTCTCTCCACATTCATTCATTTCACTAAAATGTCCACAGGAAGAGCCGAACCGAGGTGGCTGGGGGATGAATACCCCCCGGCTCTTTTGTGTTGGTGCGTTTTTCTCCCTGACCACTGACCTCTTCTGCAGGCTGCGTAACGTGGAGCCCGTGTGCATGAACCTGCAGGCTCAGATCCTGAACTGTTACCGAGAGAACCGCGAACAGACCCTTCAGTGTTCAGACCTGGTCAAAGAGTACATGCAGTGCATCAATGCTGCCAAGAAGGTAAGAAACGAATATAGTCGTTCTTCACACCTATATAGTGTACAAGACAACAAGTGTGTAGAATGTCCAGATATGCAGGACTTAAGTAGAAACAGACGGCGAATTGTGTGATGAGATGTGTGCGGGTTTATTTGATTTGATTTGGTTTGACGTGCTTTAGTGGTGAGCCGGAGTGGTCAATAACAACTGGTCAACTAGTTGTCGAACCACCAATTAGTCAGTCAACTAATTGACTTGTGAGTCAGTTAGTCTCGATCCATTCTGTTATGTTCCATGCAGATGGTTTGAATGCAAGAACGTGTTAAGAAATGCATCTAATCATCTTTGTTGTGCATGACCCAAAGCTAACCAAATTATACATGACTTTAAGACGAACTAGTTAACTTTAGATAATCCCCTGAACATTTTTTTAACCAATACGGTACAATCGTGCGTTGGTCTGTGGTACCTTCTCTGTGACACTGTTACCAAACATGTTCTTTGACGGTATTAATTCTGCTGAAATTTTACGTTAGATGTTCAGTTGTAACCAGGCAACAGAAGAATAATGGCTTTACTCCATCACACCCTAAGTCGCAGCGAGCGTGTGTGTGTGTGCACGCACAAGCACTCAGGGAGTGTGTGATAATCACTGCTATGGCAACGGCTGCCCGTTCCAGGATGTGGATCTTATGGTTTATCACTCTCGCATCCCCCCATCCCATATTTTTTCTCCATGTTGTCTGTAAATCCTGTCTCTCTGTATTACATTGTTATACAATGATCTGAACTCTTATTTAATTGTTGTTGTTTAGCACAGCTATCAATAATAAACATTCTCTTGTTGTTTGGCCAATTTCCTTTTTTCTTTGCCTTGAGTATTTTTTTGACCTGAGGCTTTTTGCCTGGAGTATGTTTATTAATAATAAAAGGTTTTCTGAATGCTGTTTGATCAAGCGATTTTTGTTTGCGCGTGGGTGCGCACGCGGTTGCACTCGGCTGCATGCGGCGTCTTTGTCCGTTCAGTCTTTTCTTAGACAGACAACCGCTATTTCAACTAAAGCAGTGAATGGTAAACATGAAGTTCTGATCAATGGCGTTCGTTTGGTTAATCGAACCTCATTCTCAATGCACACAAAGGCTCGATTTTTGTTTGCACAATGAGACTGTGAGATTTCCCAGCATTCCTAGCTGCTGAATAGAGAGACTCGATCATGCTTTTCAGATTTTTCAAGCCAGTGTTTCTAAATTGCCTTATTTACTTTCTTAATGCACAAGTCGTATGTTTTCATATTGTTCTCACTGTCAATGTAAACTAGTCTTCCTTTCCTCAGTGCAACACAAAAAAATTTAAGAGAATATCAGAGCCTCTTTTTCATACAGTAAAAGTGAACAGTGAACAGACACTGCTGAGCTCCAAAAAGCACAAAGTTTCAAACAAGTTTCAAGTGTAAGTTTCCAACAAATCCAGACAACTTGGTTTGTAGGTACCAAAAACATACAATATGGATTACATGCCGGGTTGATGCTGTGGGGCAGCAGGGCTGTTGTGTCATGGCTGACGTTTGTGAGACGCTGCCCAAAACTTTAGGTTCTGTTGCCTCCAGCACCAAATTTGCCCCCAAAGCTCCAGGCCTGCATCAGCCTCACTGCTGCCTGTTTGATAACTCTCCTAGTTCAAATATAACACGATCATTTATATCAGACTAACCCACTATATATTGAATCTTAATAGAATCGCTGAAACTGTGCTATTGGCTAGTCCATTAACCGTGTTCAAATCAGTGTAACACACTTGTGGTTTATTGCTGTTTATTATCTTTTCCGTTTGAGGATGTAATCAAAAGCACAGATAAAGCATTCTCAGGGAATGTTTGACAGCAAAGAAACAGGCTGCCAGGTGTCCATGTGCTTCCCATGATTCCTCACTGTGCTGACTCGGGGCTGTTTGTCTGTGTATTAGTGTGTATTCTCAGAGCAAGTGCTGCTGGACTATTGCATGACAGATCCCTCAGAGAGCACCGATGGCCTATGTAAATAAATGGTTCTTTCTGGAATACATTAGCCCGTATCAAACGCTAAAATAAAACGAGATGTTTCTGTTGTGCCATCGCTTAACCTACAGTAGCAGCGTAGCTCTTCAATCAGATGAAAACAGAATGAGATAAATGAAAGCTAAGACTTGAGGAATGGAGACATATTGGGTCAAGGTAGGGCCAGCCAGTGTGAACATCATCTGTTCCGAAGGGAATAGTGTTGTGACAGAAGAGTGAAGCTGTATCTTATTTTCTGCACAGAATCATTGAACTGTCCTGTGACCTCGGATAAGTTCTGATAAACACCTGAGATAGAGCCGTGAAGTTTTCTACTAGTTATAGTTGCACTGATTCAGAGTGAAACCGGATTGATCCACAGGCCTAATCTAAACACTGCAGAATGTGATTAGAATTAGAATCTTCATTCTAAAAGCTTTCAGTGACTAAAATTTTAATAAGAACACGTTTGTTTTGGTATTGTATTTGATATTTGGTATTGTACAATATTAAAAAAATATTGTATTTGATTACGATACTGTACGATGCAATGCATCTGAAATGTGGCTATGCTTCGGTTGGATTTTTACAACACATTATACATTATGTACATTATAACAAATTCTTAAAGTAATGCATTCAATTTGTTTTTGACACAATGCATTTTTATGGCCCCTTGTAGTCGACTGTATCCCACTGTGTGTGATATGCAGTGTTGTATAAAATACCCAACATTCATACTTGAATTTACTGCAATTAAAGACACTGAGATGCACTATGGCAGTTTTACAGATGCAGTGAGTATATCAGGCTGAAGCTAATGTCCCTCTGTACCTTCTCTTCTCCAAAACGGAGTGTTAGAATCCATTTACAGGAACCTTTTAATCACCAGTTACAATTCTGCCCGTCACAGCTGCAGGTGCGAGGAACTCCTTTAAATCTAATACAAATCCCTCATGCCAAAAACCTGTTAAGTCACATGTGACCGTCTTGAGCTACGACTGAGTTTGTCCTTTCTGTGCATGTTATGGAGTCACTCAATTTTCCTTCCAACATTGATTGCACACAATGTAATTGCATTTTTCGATGTGCAACTGGAAGAGAAACTGTTTAGTGAAGTTCTCTGAAAACAGTTTAGTTCCTGTGTTGACATTTGATGCCTTTTTAAATAGCCAATAGCCTTTTGTTGATGTCACAGGCACAAATTCACTTGCTGCTAGCTGTTTTTTAGGAGAAGAAGGGACAGTTCTCATTCTAGAGAACATTTGATTGGCCTTTTTTCCTAGAAAAGATTTTAAAGAATTTTATATATAAAGAGCATTGATTTAGGTATATACTAGCTTAAGTATGGCGTTAAAGCCAATAAACATGGACTTGAAGCCACAAAACTCAAAAGAAACTTTAGTATTCTCTCTTAGGTTATATAAACATCTTTTAAATATTCCTGACACCGACAGCAGGCGCAAGATTCATCATTCACCATCATTTCAAGTTCCTTCAAATCACTCCCAAACTTGCTCTTGCTTTTAACTTTCCATCTCTCTCTCTCTCTCTCTCTCTCTCATTCTTCTGTTGTAAGAGCAGATCCCTCCAGCCTCTATCCTTCCATTCCACGCTGTGGCATTATTGATTTCATTTTCATATTGCCGCAGGTCCACTGCTGTAAACAACCATCCCCTCTTTTCAAAAAGTGAATTGATCCTCGGACCGCCTGTGCTAAAAGATACCAATCAAAGCGAACACCATTATCTGTTTTTTTCTTTTTGAGACGGCACTCTTCCCCCTCTCTCTTCCTTTTGTGTCCTGAAATAATGGCGTTCGCATTGGCAAACAACGTCACGTATAACAGCGAGTTCGTTGGCGGCACGAATTTGAAACGTTTTTTGCTAAAGTGGTTTGAATTCAGAACAAACGTATTGTTCCAGCAGCACATTTACACAACATAATAGATGGCGGGAATTATCTTGTTTGCGATAATGGCTTGGAAAGCTTCACGCGGTCGCATGTTTTTGCACAGAGGACGAAAGGCCTTCAGGAAAATGGATGAAGTTTTTCTGTTGCACGTATGTGAATTTACACTACTGAAATATAAACCAGAGTCAGTCTCTTTGTCTCTGAACCTTTACATCAGAAAAGGTATATTGCTGTAGGGGCACAACTACAGCAATATACGTTCGTTTACAACATTCCGCTTTTATCAAAGGCGCAGGAATGAGCGCATTAAAATTCAGTGTAATCTTTCTCGTCTCGTGGGGAAGCTAACTGAGATATCTATAAGTGGCTGTGTTGTTGATTAGCTGAACATGTAGGGCTGGGATAAAGGAACACTTAAATGATTTTACAAGCTGTTTTGCTTTGTTGGCTGCTTGTCTGTCGGCTAAAGGGATTACTACAATATTTCTGCTCGCCGCCCCTCGTGATCAAGAGTGATCAGTGATGCATGGAAGCAGAAAGGTGTCTGTTTGTCTTATTGTATTCTTTTCAGTGAGGGAACCCCAGCTGTGGAAGTTCTGTATGACCACAATCTCCAACTGAAAATGAAGTCAACCAGTAGTCAAAAATGACCACGCCTGTTTACTTTTGATAAATCACGCACAATAACACATTATTCCAAAGAAAAGTTTCCTTGTAGTCTTTCAACACGTTGAAGTACATTTTGATGACAAAACTTAAAAAAAGCACTTTCTAAAGTATTTTCTTTTCATTATGATATCTCCAAGTTTCCTTGATTTTCAACCCTTAAATGCAGTGTTGCATTTAAGTAATGTTGCATTATTGAATTGAATAATATGCACCTTCATGTGGAGTTCAAATCTTTAACGTGAATTTATCTTAGTTTGCTTTCTCTTCTTTTTTTAAGGGCTTTGTTGTAAAAATAGATTCAATTTGCGTCTAGCTGCCTTTCCAGTGGAAGGTTATTGAAAACCAAGTGCGACTACCCACAATACATGTCATACAAAAAGATCAAATCAGAAAAGGATTAATACATGCCTGGCTCACGACTCTGTGCAGCCGTAATTCTCTATTCATCTTTCAATCTGTACTCCTCTTTCTCCTCTCAGCTTCCCCCTTCAATCGCTCCATCGCTATTGTTCGCACTTTCTGCTATCAAACGGTATATCAAGACCATTCTGAAAGCTTCATTTGGCCTTCACATGGCCTGTGAACATCTCTACAAAGCCCTGAGGCTGCGGTCAGCGGGGAATCCAAGGCCCGGAGTCTGAAACACAATGGACGCTATGACCTTTCCTCAGCTGCGCCGCAGTCGCGCCACTGCACCTTCCTCCTGATAAAACCCCAAATCATGAAGTCCACGTGGACAGACATTGTTCTCCTCAAAAGCAGTTTAGACTCGAACGAAAGAATCTCTTGATTTTTCTTCTTTTGAACTCTCGTGGATTTCACTGAGTAACTAGGACTCCAGAATGGGTCTTTGTACCGCTTCCCATTTGGCAATGAAATAAGGCGGTTCTCATTGTCCGTCTGGTCTCCAAAAAGCTCTTTCCTCTGTTTTATTCTATTGAAGCTGTTAGGAAGGGCAGCAAATATAGTTTGGGCTGTCCATCACCCCATTCATAGAGGCAGGTTTGAAGTACCTCCACGGACTGGCTTCAAAGACGACTGTGTGTTTTCATGGTTGTCATCAAACATCATAAGAAGTGCAACCAGATTGTGGGTTCCTTTACCTACAACAAATAGGTTTTTTGTTTGTTTGTGTTTGCAGAATAAGCCTGTTGTGTTCCAACATGGCTTCCCATTCAAAAAGCATTTATAGCATTAAAAGCATAGAATAAACATATGTGCATATATACTATATATGTGTGTATGTATGTATGTGTAATATGTGTATACACATAAATACACACACACACACACACACACATAAACATATAT
>JAZGTJ010000628.1:0-21512 GCA_036877575.1 Botia almorhae | reverse complement strand
TATTCATACACACACTTATACATATGTATATGTATACATATGTTTGATCACTCTATCAAGTGTCCAATAAGATGGATCTCCAATTCAGACCAAAAGCAGAAGCACACTCTTCTTTTAATGTTAACATTTTACAGTTTTATCATCATTGTTACGGAGAAGATGAATTGGATTAATGTTCAAGAGTTTATTTTACTCCCAGCTGACAGTAATGCCGCTATGGCTGGATGTATTTACTGAAGAGAACTGCGTTTCTAGATCATTCACAGTATTCAGAATTCAGATGAGACTGTTTTTGGTTGATAATGATGTCATTAGAACAAAGGGCATTTCTGGTGTGCTGTCCAGAGATGAGAAGGGCAGAGGTCATGCATATATTCAGCCCGTCTCACAATGTCCTGTCACACTGGACATGATGTAGTGGCCGGAGAGCTTGGGGTCACGACACCCATCTGACCTTTGAGAAAGTTGTGCTGGGAAGGATGCGTGTGTTTCAGACTTGTACGTGTTCTGAAGTTCTCAGGAGAGTGATCCGTTTGTTGTTTGTATGTGTAGCCGTTTGGGCTGGGCGGTGTGGAAGTGCATGCCATGCAGTGTTACAAAGATCTGTCTATCTGTCTGTCTATCTTTCTGTCTGCCTCTGTCTTTCCCCCTGTCTGTCTGTCTCTCTCCCTGTCTGTCTGCCTCTGCCTTTCTCCCTGTCTGTCTACCTCTGCCTTTCTCCCTGTCTTTCTCTCTGTCTCTCTGTCTGTCTGTCTGTCTGTCTATCTCTCTGTCTGTCTGTCTGTCTGTCTATCTCTCTGCCTTTCTCCCTGTCTGTCTATCTCTCTGCCTTTCTCACTGTCTGTCTATCTCTCTGTCTGTCTTGTCAATCTGTCCATCTGTCTGGTTTTCTGGCCATCTGTCTGTCTCTCTGTCTGTCATGGTGTCTGAGCTGGGCTGGCTCTCTTTCAGATACAAATTTACATACCTAAATGAAACTTCCTGCTTATTGAACGGTGAAGTCAAAAAGAAGTACATCCAACCCATAATCAGCTGTTATAAGGGCATTAAATGCCTCTTTGAGGACGTGCCGTATGCCAGATGTGTCGTGAAGCGCTTCCTCTCACATATTTGATTACCCGTGTGTGTGCTTTATCAGTGAGAAATGAAAGCAGTCGACAGATCAGACAGCATCAGAAGTTGGGGAGGTAAAATCAGCAGATCTTGCTCTCAGACTGAACCTGGTTCCTGTCGCTGCCGGCTGTTTCTCATGCGCTCAGCACGCTGCAGAGTTCTCGGCGCTCCGTCTCGCCCTTATTTGCTTGTCTTGTTTGATCGCTCTTCTTCATCTGCTTCTGTCTTGTTTGCCGCGGTAGCGACTGCAGACGTCTCTCCCTGCTCTTAAAAACCGTGGAAGACAAAAAAAGTGTTTCCATAGATTTCATCACTTTGTTTGGTGGACATCCAATTTGTTTCCGTTTTGGTCTGTGTGACTTCACACAGTTCCTGAATATGTTTGTCAGTATTTGTGCTAAATATGGTTATGTTCATACACAGTTCGTTTATAAAACAGAGTGATGACCACATTCTATAAGCAAACTTAAATTTGACTTACCTTGAATTTTCACAGTCTATCAATCGCACCAGATTTTTACAAGAACGTCTGGTCGATTTGTGCTGTGTAAATAGCGTTATAAATAAAACATATTGTATTTAGCTGTGGCGGCTGTAGTTTGTGGTTGTTCTCTCTCGCTATGGTTACCGCTTTTACTGTTGAGTTGGTAAAGAGAATTGATGTGAATTACCTGTCTATACACACAATATTTAATTAGCTAGTGTAGGTCCAAGACTCGCCTGTTATATGCTAAATACGGAATATGCTACATATGGTTGTCAACCCCAAACACTGTCGTATTAGGATGTGCTCACACTGTCAAATTAAAAGTCCTCATAGTTTTAGACTTTTATTAAAATCCTCTTTTTTATTATATCTTATACTTTTATTATGGTGTCACGTCACTTATACTGTCAGATATGTTTTCTCAAGTAAAATCTCTCTCTCTCTCTCTCTCTCTCTCTCTTTTTTGTCTCATTTACTCTCTCCTTTCTTCCTGCCGTTTGTCCTTCACGCAGTATTGTGAGTCTGTCACAGTCTGTTCTTATTTATGTCCTCCATTCCTCTGCCTGCCATCTTCTCGTGACATCTGCTCTTCAGCCCACCACCATCAGCCTCAGGTCGATACACATTGGTTGGTATGGTTGGTCCTACCGTTGTAATTATCTGTATATCCCATAGTCATATATCATAGTTCAGCCTCCTCTCCAGCAGCGGCTCGCTCCGGGCCGTGATCCAGGAGGTCCTCAGGGAGAAGGGCTATCAGAATCTGATTCTCTACACAAACACTAGCTTCAGCTGCCGTTGACCGCAGGGGAAGACAGTCCGATCGATCAGAGACTGAAACTTATTCAAGCTTACTGAGCCGATCGGAGGCGACCGCTGGGCGGGTTCTTTGTGGCTCTTTTGATACTCGATGTGTTTCGTAAGTTGTGTGTGTAATAGAGAAAGTGCTTTACTGAATTAAAATGGTCTTTTAAATACGTTTAGGAATAACCTCTGAACCGTATAGAAAATGAACTTCAGATGTGAGATTCTCAGCCCGCATGGTAATTGGTATCAATGCTGTGAGTACTGACCCAGGGCGAGTCGGACCTCCTGGGTAAAAGACGTAAAGCGCAAGAGGTTAAACTGTTTTTTGGAGTGGCTGGCAGGTTGCGATTAATTAAATTGTGGTCTCCGTCTTCGTTTTGCCTGTGTGTATGCCACGGAACCTCAGGGGTCAAAGGCGGAGTTCTGATGTAATAGTTATGCGGGGCGCTAGCAATTTGAATGATGTCATCGCTATGTCCTCACTCTATCTACCTCGTCTTCTCTTCCCCTTACCTCCTCTCTATCACACATGCCCTGTAATGTATGGAAAACCTCCATATATATATATATAACTGGAATTAAGACTCCTGACCTTGGGTGGGTGGGTGGTTGATGATAACCCAGGTGATGAAGTTCACCGCCTCGCCTGTATGGACCTAAAGTGACTACAGATATAGTGTTTTTTATTGTTATAGTTAAGATCTGCAAAGATATAAAGCATGTGTTCCATTTAATTCTGTTTAAAAAAAATTAACTGTCAATAGTTTTTAATTGATAATTTGCACGAGCCAATCAAATACACAAATTAGTTGCAAGTTGTCTTATATAACTAGTAACTGTGTACTATAAAACTATAGTAACTGTGTACTATAAAAACCGCTAAATAAGGACATGCAATGTGTTCTATGAGTATAGAGCTGTTAGCTTAGCATTGTGTTAGCGTCAGCCCATGAAACAGTTAAATAATTAACTTACGCCTTCTAATTTTAGTTGTGATGTAGACATTAAGGCAGCTTAATAGTGTTTGAATATATATATTGTTATTTTATACACACATTCACCAGTCATTTATAAATCATTTTCAGTATATTTAAGCATCTCTCTCTCTCCCTTTCTAAACAGACTGTGCTGGTGAATCATGGATAAAGAGAGGCATCATGTTACCTGTCACTCCGGTTCATCTGTGTTCTGGGCTTCACGGGTCACTTCATCGCTTCGGCCTTTGTACCCAATTAAACATCTGATCCTGTGGACCCCACTGACCCCACAGTGTACTGCACAAGCTTTATTTAACAGGTGCTATGAGTATTCCATCATCTGTAACAGCACTGAGAGTGAAGACGCTTGATTTTTATGAGAGTACACTCAGGAAATCCTGATGCTTTTATTTGTCAGGGTTTTATTTACGCACTGCATTTCATTAAAACCACATCAGAGAAGTGTTAGCTGTGCGTCTGTCTTTATTCATCTCTTAACCAGCCTCATGCTACTCTTTATTTTTACCAAAGCAGATTTTACGCAATCTTTTCGCGGAACGTTTTACGAACGGCAGTTCAGTGACTACGTCTGTATGTCAAGCTACCAAAATAATATCGTAAAAGTAGTTCATACAAATTTGTTTTTTAAATCAAACCTTTGAAGCTATTCAATGCCTTCAGCATTAGCTTGCAAACCAAATATGGCACCTTTCAACGCTACGAACATCAGAACGTCGACGGTTTCCACGTTCTCTGTGTTCCAGCAGACAAAAATAAACTGCATGTGAGTTTGGAAAAACATGAACGTAAGTAGTGATTGATTTTCCCGTGAATAATTTCTCTAATTAAACCGACTTTAACATTATTTAAACATTTACAGATAACGAGAACAAAAAGTCACGGTTGGCTTGACTGTAACTTATTTTTATAAAGATAGAGAAAAGTTTATGAAGATATCGTTCTCGGCGATAAGACAGATGAAGACGAAGGTTTTGGTGTGGTACACACGAACGCACGCTACTTCAATTTGTTGCTTTTGACATGGTCAGATCTTCCAGGCAATTACGGTGAGATGACATCACTCACACACACAGCCCTCAATTATCCGGCTGACACACACTGCATCTCTGCTCTCAGTTCAGACGCGCACACACGCGCGTTTCATGTCGAAATACACACACCTCTGTCAGGCCTAATAAGGTTCTCAATCCATGCTAGCAGAATTGACTTGGGAATTGCCTTGTTAAGGATCCAGCCGAGCTGACGCAGGTTTCCCTCTTTGAGTCTGTGTACGTGTGGGTGAGAGCAGAGATCAGATGTTTGAGGTAACTGATTCACTTAAATTTATGTTTAAATCTGTGCAAAAATGGTTACTGTTGACATAAAACAGCGCTCACAAGCCAATGTGACATATTTCTGAACGTAACTAAATATTCAACAGGAAATAAAATGTAGGGCAAGATTTGATTGTATCCGAGAGTTCATTGTATTGTAAAAAGTGGGCGTTCAGTGCCAGCTGCAGCCACACTTGAATATAAGATGGCGGATGATGGTGGTGGGGAAATGTTCTGGGAGTGAAACGCCACCAACAGCTGTTTTTCAGGACCAGTATGTGAGAGATACAGATCAACTGGAAAGCATTTCAACAGATCCTGATGGTAATTCTTTTTTTTTCAAACCAAATATTATTTGCTATTGTTACTGTAAAAGTATTAAAAATACTGTGTTGAGTATCACAATTTTTTGTATTACCTACTATAAAATGGTAGCTTAAAGCAAAACCCAGTTTGTTTGGCTATTGATTAACATTAAGATATAACCCAATCAATTAATGAATCATAAAAATACGTTTTTATTCTTTAGAATCAAATGCATTGACAAATCAGGTACAATTTTAAAATAAAATGTTGATATTATGTTTAAAACGTGTGCATGTGTTGAACAGGAGTGTTTGTCGGGCGTCTCTGTTTGTCTTTTAAACTGAGATCAACGCTGTGGCATCCTGCTGTAGACAAAAAATCAGCAGGTAATGATTCAGGGTGATTGTGTGTATAAATATGTGAGAACCGCAGAAGTGCCTGTTGTGTGCAGTGAGGACAAGATGGCCACCGATAGCTGGAGCTAAGGGGAGGGCAAATGTTAACACAATAAAAGCTCCATCATACACCAATGAGGTATGACAGCTCGGCCATACACAACAGGAAAAAGAGAGCAGCTGGGCTTCATTTTGCATTCCAGCCCTGCTAATCTCCTCTGCTGTCAGATGTGTGCTGATCATCACCAATACAAGCAGTGGAAATCACCCAAATATGAAACTGTCATTTATTTACCCTTCATATTTTTCCCACCCAAAGACTACAAGCTATTTAGAAGGTCCATTGGCTTCTCTTTTTGATACTAGGGTACTATGAGCTTTCTGTTATTACCATCATGTTGTGTGTGTGCTCCATCACTACTCTGCTGCCTCTCCTCCAGGGGCTGACCTGCACCGATGCACAGGGGCCCCTCTGCAGTGGAGCCCCAGCACTGCTTTAGAGAAATATAAACACACACCCAGCTGACATTACCACACACACACACACACACACACAGTCTGTCCCTCACACCTGCACACACACAGACGCACACACTGACATTTATCTTCAAATACCATGACAGTCGTCATCTTTTATTAGATCCTCTCGCTGTTCAAAGATGAGAGTAATTAGAGAAAGACAGCCCCCGCTCTCTTCCGTCCCTTTTAATTGCTTTTCACTCGTCTCCTTTCTCTCTGAGTGAGAGATGCAGTGGCATACGAGGGCATAATGTGCCCCCACAAGAGAACAGCTGAGACTGTGTGTTTTTGAGCGTCACACACTGAACGTGGTTTCACATTTCTCTCAAGTTTGTTTCTGTGTTCTATGACACCCTCGAGTTCTATTCAATAATGTAGTACGAGACTCTTTTGATGTCTTTCTTTTGATGTTGTATATTCTCGTGTATCTGTCATGCGGTCCAAGAGTCAGCGTCCACACTGAAAAGTGTTGTTTCAAATTTAATCTTGGGATTAAAAAATAAACCAAACATTAATGATTGTTAACCGCTTTTGTAGGTCAATGGTAAAAGCAGTAAATTTGTGACCTTGACAAAAGGTCAGATATTCTGATGCTCTTCGGAACGTTCTCAAAACATTCTGGATGAACATGGAGCTTAACCTGTAGAGTTTGTGCTAGCTCTTTTTCTAAATTAACAGCATGTTAGATATTTGTATATTTGGATTACATCTTTAAGAGTCTTTGTTCCTGAAGCAGTAAGTCACACATCGGTAGGTTCATTGCCTGTCTGCTGCAGTACATCGGCAGTCTGAGATGGGCTTTTAAGAGGCCTTGTCTCCTAATCATCATGCTACAGTGCCTTTATTTGCTCTGCTAAACCTCCTCATGTTCTTTTAATGACAGCAGAATTGATTATTAAACATTTGAGATGTCATACGCAGGTGTGGAGGATTTCAGCCCTGCCCTGAAAGTGGTATGAGCTCCGTCATGTATCGTGGTGCCTCTGCATTTATTTAAAACTGTCTGAACACAATACAGAACTTTAAAAAATGTTTGTATAATGTACACAACCAGGCAGTAACATTATTTTAATGGCTAAATAACTGGATGTTTAGAAGTTATCTGGAACTTTCAAAATAAAATTTTTAACGTTTTTGTTACTAAATGGAAATGTTGGGGAGACATTATTTCAAGGGAAAATTGGTCAATGGTAAGACCGTAACCTTTATTTTATAAAACTCTCTGTCTGTGTTGCCTAGGTGACGTCAGCCATTAAGACACGTCATCTGAGGGGCGGAGTATGACAGATACTCTTTCGTTGTAATATTGCCGCTGATGATTGCGCATAATAAGACCATGAGTTTGTATGGTTACAGTAAAGTAAAACAGGGTTCATTTGTTGACCTCTTTTGCCCCGAGAAAGGCTGTCCTTGTAATACATTGCAGGTTGCTTTGCATTGAAGCTCAGCTAAACGATTCATTAGTAAATGACTAATTATACTTTAATGTATAATAGTTATTAAAGGTACGCAGTGATTCAAATCTGCCATTTTCCCATGCTTGTTTTTAACGATTGCTTTTTCCCTTAACAGAAATAAACTCAGTAACTTGAAGTCTGAACTTTATTAACGCAATGAATTCAGTCCCGCATGTACATCCTCTGGCAGCCGGTGTAATAGGATGTTTGACGGGCAGGTTTCAATTAGCGTGGCTGCACGTCTTGTGTCTTTTAACGGGAAACCGGAGCAGAAACGGCAGCGCTCTCCGCTGCATCTTAATAAACGCACATAAACCAGAACTGGATGCGGAATCCGCGTTTCCACGGCAACTGGCACCCGAGTAACCGCGGAGAGGAGCTTGAGGGCATCGGGTGAGAAAACGACATCATCGCATCCTGACGCGCCCGCGTCGATCCCGTGTCATACCCAATTAACGGCGCGGCGTCATGCAGCCGCGCGTCTCCGCACAGGTCTCGGGAAGCGGCGTTCATGAACGTGTTTAACGCTATAACAACAACAACAACAGTTCTGACTGTAGTTCAGAATCAATGAGCGGACATTATGTGACTGAGAGTTAACAACAGGCTACGGCAGAATCTCGGTAACGCTGCTAAACACGGTTCCGTTTGTTAACATTAGTTAACGTGAAGTAATGAACACTTCAACAGCATTTATTGATCTTAGGTAAGACCTATAAAGATAACGACAACTATATTATACACCGACGGATGATCGCGTTTTATTTCATTCCGATTATTTGTTTCATTAACCGGAAATAAATCGATCTGAAAGTGATCCCACGTGATCGTATTTACTTCTGTACAGTTAGTTGTGGCGTCGACTTCGCT
The DNA here is from genome assembly GCA_036877575.1 of Botia almorhae. NCBI lineage: Eukaryota > Metazoa > Chordata > Actinopteri > Cypriniformes > Botiidae > Botia > Botia almorhae. The sequence continues at coordinate 13,247 of JAZGTJ010000628.1, read as the reverse complement.
GTTCTCTTAAAATATAAATATTTAAAAAACTTTATCTTTATAATTGCTGTCGTTTTTTTGCTTCAGTGTTAATGTCAACATTTACCAATACATTTTGTTCAATCAAAAGTTTGTTAAAAATAGTTAATGCACGCTAAACTGCATGAACAAACAATAAACAATTATTGTACTAACCATAATTAAATATGAACAAATGCTGAAAAAACATATTACTCTTTGTTAGTTCTCCAATGTTAATGACTGGAACCTGTAAATTGTAAAGTGCCAGAATCTTGTTTTAATTTTTCAATATCCACAATATTTATTCATCACTGTGACAGAAAAATAATCAGTGCTCCGTCAGATCTCTTCCTTTGTGAGAGTTGTTTTTTTATGTCGCATGCCTGATTTATAATCTTCTGTTTGAGGGGAATCAATATTTAGTTTCTTCACAGAGAATAAAGCAGAAATAGCGATATATCATAAGCTTCCCTGAGGTTTCTGTGCGATCTTTAATGTTAATTGTCTTATCCCTTGTAACTGTGCAGCCAGCTGTCCACACAACATCCTTGATATTCGCACCTTCTTGACCTATTACAACCCCTTAAACCCCTCTAACAATTTACCCTGACGGAAACAGCCCTCAGACCGAAATGAAATCTCATTTCTTGAAGTCCTTGATTTGGACTGAAATGTGTGCTTACCCCTGTGCACACCGTTGAGATCCTCTGTATTCAGTCTCTTTCAACTGCCCGAACCCATTTTTTGCTTGTTTTGTTCCCAGGTCTCCTAAACGGGGGGAACACGGGTGACAATGGGCTCTAATTAAAGCATGCTGTGGGCTGACAAAGCCCCTCCCTTCCTGTGCAATCCACACCCACCCCATCTTAGCTAATTTCAAGTGTAACCAGTGGGACTTATTGGAAGACCTAGGGTGACAGGAAGCAACACGAGCTGGTGAGTTTCCTGGATGGATTCTTTTGTGTTCTTGTCTTATCGTTGTGTAAGAACACACATTTAGTTTTGTGTTGTTTTGTGTTGTGTGCTTCTGTTTTACTTTATATTTACATTTTAATGTAGGATTTGTGGTTTGGAATGATGGTCATCTTGCGCTGTGGCAGAACTCCTACTGTATGTGTTTAGGGGCCTGGGGCCCATGCTGGTCAGATTGCAGTGCATTTACTGGTGGCCCTGGTGGGTCTTTTGTAGGTCAGGAGATGTAACTGAGTTCTCTGATATTTTCTGTCAGGTTTCATTTTAGTTTGTCCTAAACTTCCTTAGAAGATAGAAACAGACTGAGGCAATAATAGATATTTCTACCGTACAAATTATATATAATGTTTGTTTGTTTTTTTGAAAGAAAAATACAATACGCTCAGGGAAAGTCTTGGGTTGTTCGAATTGTATTCTCTCTCTGATGGATAATCTACGGTCTCTGAAGTCTGTCGAAAGGTTAAAACAGACACAGTAAGTTAATAAATCTGTCAGAGCTCAGAGGAAATGATTATACTTTAGTATCCAATTAGACAGGCTGCAGGATTGTTTTTGTAGCTGTAATTTTATATTGTCACTGACTAACTGGTTTCTATATTTTGGAACTTATTGAAGGTAAAGCTAGTTCAACACCAAACCAACAATACCAACCCTGAACTACCTTGGACTCTTGTAAAGTCATGCTGTTGTAAGTTAGTCTTTTAAGCAGGTCCTTGAATAAACCACTAGCTAAGACCTAAACAACAACAAACCCAAGACCTGTAGTGTTCAGGGGAGATTTGTATGTGTAGAGCTGAATGTTTTCTGAACTTCACTACAGGGAAACTAGAAATCCAGTGTCACTTACACTGGTATTAAAACAGCTTGAGGCTGTGTATCCATGCGCTGGTAAAGCTCATTTCAAAGGCTCAGAGTGGCAGCTTGGGCTGGAAAATGACCCAGCACCTCCTGGTGACTCTCCACATAAGGAGAAACATCTGTCAGAACGTTCTCTCGCTGTGTGGATACAGAGAACCGCCTGAAGGTTCTCTCTACAGGCCCGGAGGCTGGAGATCTGGGCGAGCAGCATTAACATGCTGTTCCACAGATGGGGTCTGCTCACAAAGTCTTCAAAAGATTGCTGGAATAGTGAATCTCGTTTGATATCTTTCATTCTCCCCTAAATGTTGTGATTTCATGGGAGTCTGTCACACTCCTCATGTGACAACGTGTGGCCGGTTGCGTACGGTTGAGCGATTCCATTTCCCTCACGTTCGTTAATGACATCGTCTCTACAATCAGAAGACTGTTAGCTGAGGGCGGAATATTCTGGTTAAATGACGCAGAATGATTCGCGTGTTCTGACAGGTCAGGGCTGTGTTACGGGTGGTTACTGATGGTTTGATTGGCTAACCACATCTGCTCTTATCTAATTTTGCTATCTGTATTGATGAAACCAGAATAAACCCGTCATACACGTGTCTGATGTGTTAGGCACAGTGAACTTTGTTTCAAACAGAGAAACATCTTTGTCTTTGTAATCTTTCATGTGCACTAATCATGTGTGTTATTCCGTATGCACACGCAGCGTGTGGTGACACTGTACGGATACATGCAACATACTGCGAGATCATTTAAAGAATCACAAACACGCATCCTGCTGCCACGAAACACACGCTCATTAACATCTTCTTTGTGTTTTACACCACCTCAGCATTCCTCTGATGTCAGCAGACACGCAGACGCGCCGCTGAGAGAAAACAGCCTCAGGATTATTGTGAGGTGCAGAGAGTGACCTGACACGCTGTTCTCTGTACATTGTAAGTCCTCTAGCTCAATTTAGTGTCTGAATTGGAATTTAAAGCTACAATCTGTAACTTTTGCCTCAGTATTGCGATCTTTGAAACATAAAATTGCAGGTTAATTAATATACTTCTCTTTAATTTCCACTTCCTATCATTTAAACTCTAAGGTAAGGTTTAAAATAAAAGAGGAGCTAATTCCTAAATTCTGATGTTTGCCAATGTCCAATGTTTTGAAATGTCTTCTTAAATTGGTTTAAACAGATTCTTAGCGACTGATTTTTTGCCATGTATTTCATATCCTTCATTTGTTTTTGTCTATCACTCAGAGCTGGCGTACAGCTCAGTTACAGTAGCTTAACCTGGTACTTCAACAGCAGCGTGCTCTTATGTAAAGTACCTCTGTCGTTTATATGTGTGTGCGTATGTGTGTTAGGCACGCTGAATGAGTTTCCAGTCGCAGTCATTGCACATGCCCAGTCACAGCCACTCTCTGTGAACTGAAGACCCCATCAAATTCGGTCTTTCTCATCTCTTCTATTCATCATGGTCTCATCTCCTCTGAGCGTGTACTCGGTTTTAAGCTGTTGTAGGGTAGAGCAGCAGAGAGCCCGTGAATTGCATTATCTGTGAAGGCCATCGTGTAGGTCATTACTTCACGATAAACTCAAGCCAGTTATGATTACAGGCGGCGCAAATTAAAATCCTGTCACCCAAACCAAGAGGCTGCCCGTAATAAAGTACCTCAAACTTATATTTCTCACTCCTTAAAGGGACGGTTGTCATTTATCCCGGCTTCATCCCAGCTAACAGGAAGCATTCTCAAAATGTTGGCTAACATTCTCCCAACGTTCTCTCAAAGTTAACGCGTTCTTGCAGTAACATTAGTAGAACTTTTTTAGCGTTATATATCGCATACATTAAAAACGTTCCTAGAACTTTCTAAATAATGCTTTATAATGTTTTTGTTACTTAATGGAAACATTAGAGAAACATTCTTACAACCTAAAATTATTAGCTGGGATATATTTCTACTGTAGAGGCGTGTAGCTTTGGGGGATTTTAGGACACTGACTTTGTGTGCCGTCAGAAATCTTTTGTTTCTGTACAATGTACGCTAAAAACATGAATAATGAATAAATGTGAATGTAGAAACTCTCTGTTTACAGAAACATTTCCAGGATGGAATGTCTGATTATGAATACTTAATAAATATTGCCGTGATTATTAAAACAGTTTTCAGCAGGCCTACCGCTGTTCTGTTGAGTGTGCTTCATTAAATGAACTCCGTGGAAATCATTCACATCAAGAACTCTCTCACCTGTGGTACCCACGAGACTGTGTCCACGTGTGATGGATTTTAGTGCCAAATGTGTTTCGAGTGGATAGGAGAGGCTGTGGAGTTTGCTTGCTTATGTTTAAACATAACAGCCAGATGTGCTCAAATATGTCTCAGGTTTCAACATGATGTGAGAAGATTAAATGAGATGAAACATGTGGGACAACTGGACAGTTCTGACGTATCTGGGTTGTTTCCATTCCGATCCTGCAGAGCTGTGATACTGTATATTAAATGTAAATGCAGGGAACAATGTCAAGTATTTGGACAGTTGGGCAATACTTACATATGTATAAAAGTCACCGCATTGCAAAACACAGAACCAAAGGGAATCTGCATCAGAAGATACTTGACCTTCTCTCAGAACGTACTTTACTGTTCTGAAACATTATACACTGCTAAGACGAGTTTAATTTTAGTTTGTACATGAAATTCACCCATATATTTAGTTCAACTATGAACATTCCCCCAACATTTGACATCCTGTTGCAATCATGCAATAGTAATTTTAAACAGCATATCTTTTGTTTAGTTTAAAATGTGTTTTAAATGAAACGAAATCTATTTAGAAATGTTTAATGTTTCGCTTAAAATAAAATAGTTGTATTTCAAGTCTTTTTTTATAAAATGCCACTGGTGTTATTTTGTGATGTAATGTACTTTTATTAGCTTTTATATGCAAGCCTGGCGGCACCCAGAGAGCTAATGATAGCTAATGCTAATCATTTTTTAAGCAAACAAACTGTATCAATGCTGATCGGTTTCTCATACAGATGCATTGACACTTATTTCCTTAGCATTCTTAGCATGCGTCACACAATGGCTTTGTAGTTATAGGATGGAGAAAGTTATAGTAGTTAGAGTACATGCATCCAGGATTTGATGCAGCTTTCGAAGCAGCAAGTAACCAAATAACATCTTTACGTCTGTAGAACTCATTTACTGTATGTTTGTCATCTTGACTGATTAAAATGTACAGTATGGACAACCCTTGCTGACATACATTAACCCCAGTGCACTGGAGGAAATCAATTAGCCATCCAAATGTGTTTTATCACCTCCTTCATCAGTTTACTCAGCGAAACTGATGTCCATGACTACATCAGCGAGGCCCTTCTGCGTTCCTCATCTCCTCTACACCTTGCGACACAGAGATCTCCCTCGTTCTAATGGAATTACAGCGCTGGAGAGCACTGAGAGACACAAAACTGTGGAGAGGACCAGCCGGTTAACCTTCTCATCTCAAGACCAGCTCACAACCTTAATCCCTCCATAGTCCTGCAGATTAGTCCTCTTAACGCCGCTTCTATTTCTTTGCTGCGTAATTATCCACGCCAGCAGCTTCCAGACTTTTTATCATACCACTTCCTGTCGGACCGATGGGGGTCCGCGACTGGGGTGCCTGTGAAAGACCACCTTGGATCTCCTACTCACAGTGACACAAAGCCAGCTCTAGTTCCTGCGTGCTTCTACCCATAATTCTGTGTTTGTTTGCCTAACGTGCAACCTGCCGTTCTAGATGCTTCCCAGTGGCTCACGTAGCGCGCTGCCATACGCACCCTCGCTGCTTTGTTTACTTGTTTAGCGTGACTAAACCGAAGGGAGCTCGAACTCTGGTGCCATCATGAAAGAGACGCCATCTGAGAAACGCTGTCTTTGAGCTGAATGACAGATTCACTCCTGCATGCTGTCACAGCTGCCAGGGCCTCATGCCTTCTCAATAACAGCTCTCCGAAGCGCCATTGTTTCTTACATCATCTCTTCTTTTCGCTCACACAGGCGCACAGTCACAAATAATTCATGGTGTGTTTTGTTTTATTATGTCATGCTCCAAACGACTTGAATTAGAGCTCTCCTACCAATGGAAAATATTTACATAAAAACAGTAATCGTTCTTCAGCTTGCCAGCGTACCTCGGCCCTTTCGTAAACGTTTATCTCACATTTTAAAAGACAGATTTAAGCCACAGTGCATCCTGCTCTGTTCTCTATCTTTCTCTGTCTATATATGTGTGTGTAAGTCTATACACATACACACACACACACACACACACACGTCTATATCTATAGATGTATGTGTGTGTTATATATGTATATGTACAATCATGTGACTCTATATTATAATATTGAGAATATATAACAGTAATAACAGATATTTTTTAGGAGAAATTAATACTCAAAACACTTTTCCAATGCAAGAAATCTCAATGACCCTGTAGTACTATTAATTGTGCAGGTATAATATGTTTTTCTTTTGGGGTAAAATATAATCGTGTGGCAACAGGCAAGCAGAGGTGAAAACTCACCTCAGCAAACCATTCACATGACAGTGTTGAAAGCAGCACTCTCGTATGTGCACAGCCCTCTGCTCTGTTTTATTGAAGACAGTTTACTGGGAGTTTTGGCTGTAACTGTATCTTTTAAATTTCTTTGGCATTCAGAAAGCTAGAGAACAAAGAATTCAGGAGTGGCAACTTTTTTTCAGTCATGAAAATGAAAAGTAACGCTCAAGCTTCGTTCCTGCCAGAGTTCCTCTCTCTGACAATAGATGGCAGTCTTGTACCCACAATTTTTTGGCTCTGGCTGGCTGGCCTGCTCTCAGTTCAGTGTTTCGGTGATTTACGGGGGGGTGTGCAGGGGACTTGAGGGCTTTGGTTTGTTCGCGCAGACAAAACTAAGAAGTCACAGCACTGGAAAGAACGGGTTGTGTAATTGCAGCCCCTGTGGATGTTTCCACAGCGCACAATTCAAGCATAAGAGACACTTATTTTAATAGCATTCTGAAGGCAACACTGAAGGAGCCGTGTGACCTGTGCTTTCAGCTACAAAACAGTGTGTAGTGTTCCCAGCTCCATGTAACGTACCGTTTTAAATCCATTCCACATAATGCTGCAGATTGCCCTCAAAAATCAGTGCAGATAATGATAAAAGATTCCATCAGCAGATCTTGTGCGAGTCGCTCATCAGCAGCCCCATATGGAATCTTCACACCTTTGTCACGCTAAAATGCGAAAAGATTTTCCATTATACATTTTGTGTTTCAGAGGAGTGCTCATGAGCGCCCCCTTGACTCATTCTGGTCCAGTGTAAAATCATACCACTGTAATTAATTAAAGCAAATAATTAAAGTATTAAACAATCTGTAACTTTGGGGTTAAAAATGTCCAAATATCAGTTAGTTAGGGAGCACATAACTAATAGATGATCTCCTCACCATACCCTGTTTTGCAACGGTAAGACTATAATAATAAATCATAATTTCAGCTGTTGGGTCTGATTTCCCATGAAATGTCAGTTTGGCTTCATTCGACTTGTGTATCCTTTTATTCATTCGACTTCATTACATACGTAATGAACAGTATGAACAGATCCTTCAGTTTAATGTTTCAAACAAAGCTGGCAGTAGAGAGGCTAAATTTATGGATTGCTGCAGTCTTCACCATTGTTTTAATTTATGAGATGGATTCATTTTTTCAAGGTTGCGTTCTATTTGACATTTCTTCCTTTGTTTATTTGTTAAAGGAATGCCAAGATTAGAAGAGACAGGTTTTTAAATAACGATGAGTTTTACCCTTGACTGCTGGCAGGAGCTAATGAGAAACAAAGTGTTGAATATGAATATTTTTATGAGAAGCATCACTGCGGATTGCTCACCCTGATTATGACCTCCGTGTTTATGACAACCTCTCAGGAACCGACGTGAAGCGTTTTTAAAGGCAGGAGCGATGCGAGTCAAGCAGCCGATCAGCGTTTGTCTAATGATGCACATCGGCGCGTCTTTGACGTTCCCCTGCGACAGTGTCTGAAAGTGACTCGAAACGCAACAGGTGATGCAGTCTGTCTCTGTACCGTGTTTTTGCAAGGCTGATGTTGTCAGAAGTAATTGTGGGAAATGTGTTTCTAATTACAAATGTCATCCAAAAATAGAAAAATGTTTGTAATTAGGGCTGTCAATTTAATGCATTCATTTAGCGATTAGCGAAGAAAATTTGAATCCATCAGAATATGAAAAACCAATTAGCATTGGTTTAAGGTTGACGCGTTTAAAAATGCAACGTTCCTGGTGCAGGACTCATGGTGCAGATGAGATGTCTGTTCAATAATTTCCTCACTAGTATAACACAATATCTTCAAATGATCGTCATTGAAGGATTTGGTTGATCAACATTTCATTAAATCTGTTTACAGTTCTGGATGTAATTCAGTATAGTCTCTCTAAAAAGCACAAATGTTTTTTTTCTAAAATTTTGGAAGGGGCTTGGGTGCACTCACGTCTCTGGAGAATCTTAAATGAGGTTAGGATCTCTTACAGGTCCCCCAAAAAAGATATTCGACTGTTTTGTGAGTCTTGACACAGCTGACACAGTTTTCTTCTTGCAGGCGGTTTTGATAAAGTGGTGAATAATGTAGGCAAGACATCATTTACTGAGGTTAACAAAGAGTTTCTACATTGCTCTGTGCCTAAGTAAGAGAAGCACTCATGAGAAATTATTAATCTGTTACGGTAGCAGATGTCGAAAAAAGGAATCTGCTGTTGTGACCGTAATGAAGTTACTGTAATAAAGACGGATATGTAAAAATCAAGCGATTTGTCATGTTTTGTTTTTCGAACTAACTCCATGTTTAACCATCGGTTAACTCTTATGGATATGTGTCGGAGAAGTATGCTGATCTAATGTTTCGCAGTTCGCAGCGCGTCATTAATGCGACGGATGGCATCAATAAAGCAGCAAGTCTAGCAGTCCCGTGCTGCTCCTGGAACAGCTATGACCGGAGCCATGAATCATGTCATCCGGCCGGGCTTATGAAAGGAGCTCTGCGGCTGTGCGAGCGCCTCAGACAGACAGAGTGAGCAGAACGCGTGGCACTATATCATCCTCTTCATCACTCCCCATGCATTTATCCAGCGAGACGCGATCGGATTTATGATGTTCCAAATCTGAACACACTGTTTATCTGTTTCCACACTGACCTGCTGTGCGGTGTGCAGAACGAGTAGCTTTGGACGAGCAAATACAAGCAGAGGTGCATTGTGGGATATGGTGTTCTTGATGTCAACATGATACAATTCTCAACCCAATATTTCTAAATACTTCTATAATGTGACATTTCTCAGAGTACAACTCTAAAATGTAGGACAGGATTTACATTTATATTTATGCATTTGGCTGCAAAGAGCTGTCACAGTATGTCGCAAGTATCTAATCTGCAGTGTTACTGCATGCTGTGTGCGCATTCGTGTTTCAATCTCCAACTCACTTACGAAACGCGACATCTTGCGTTTCTGTATATCTTGCGTAATTGGATATTTAATCAATAATTTAGTGAATATCCTATGAATATTTAACGATTTTTGGATTTTTGGTCTAACGTGCACTTGTGCATTATGTGGAACAAAACCAACATGTATTCGGAAGTGACTTTTTTTGTTTCAAGGTCTGCTTTTGTGTTGACTTTGAGGGAGGTGTGGCTAAAACTCATTGTTTCGCCACACTGCTCACAAAAACACAAAACCAAAAATATTCGATTTCAATTCGTGCTGAAGACGCCCAACCAGGCCTGACTGATGAAAACACCCATCTGGCCATTGTGAACGCCCGGCTTCCCTCTGAGGAGTGTCTCCAGCCAGGGTTCAGAGCATAAGCCCGGTCACGTGAACCGCATGCTGCATCCACCTCTCGCATCACTGCAGAAGCAGTGCATTGCTCCAGCTGCATGCTGCCTCCATGGATTATGCATGTTTATTCAAGCTCTGTGAGGCTCGTGGGGCTAAGACTCACTCTGCGTGAACCCCCTACCGTGGCGGAGGGGACGGCGGTAAGCTGTGTGTTTTGGGCAGAGTGGAGAGTTTGCAGTGAGATGAATGGTAATGGAGGGGGAGACAATGCGACCACTCGCTTGTGACCGCGCACAACTGCTTCACAGTGGCTCTCTCAACAGGATAATAGTGGGGGAAGAGAAACAGAGAGTGTGAAAGAAAGATAGAGTGAAAAAAATAAAGAAACATGTGGAGAAAGCAAAAGAGAGAGAGAGAGAGAGGGGGGGGGGTTGAGACCTTGTATGAACAGGACTGCCAGTGTATGTCGAGTTTTTGAAGCCTGTGTCCCCGCTAGCTTTCTTAACTAGCTTAACCAGCAGGAGTAACTTGTTGGCGCAGGGTGCAGCTAGAGCAGCATCTAGCCTGCCTGCACTAACCAGGTTAATTCACAGACATTCCTGCTGGTCTTTCAGCAGGCTGGTTGTTAGAGACTCCTGTGACACAGGCCCTGTTTGCACCCGGTATTAAGATTCGTCTCAGGTGGTCCGATCACACAGTTAGGTGAGAAACGCTGCTGTTTACACCTGCTAGTAAAACGCCTCTCAAACGTGTCTTGTGGGACCACATGTGGTCATATTTGGAGACGAGTGTCTCTGATTTCACAAATGTAAACATTCATCAGTGTGATTCTTCATGTTGAAAATATTCTAGAATTTAGATTTGAACAAACAGAATTCTCTGCTGTTTTAGAAAGCAGCTTTATTAACTCTACACATCTAAATGTGTGTGTGTGTGTGTGTGTTACCTCATCTGCATCACTGGTTTGTATGTGTCTTCCCAGCTTACAACTGTAGGCCGTAGGAATGTTTCTCTAACATTTCCATTAAATAACAAAAACAAGAAAAATATTATTTTGACTGTTCTAGGAACATTTAAACATCCATTTTTTTAGACTTTGTATGAACGTTATTGCTTGGTTGTAAAACATTATTTAAACTTTTTTAATTCTGTAAAATTTATAAAGCATTCCACCATTTAAGAATAATGTTTTAGGTGTGTTATATATAATGTTCTATAAATGTTCTGCTAACATTACAACAAGCAGCTTGTGAACTTTGAGAGAACGTTAAGAGAATGTAAACCGGCATTCTGAGGACATTCCCTGTATGCTGAGTTTCCGGTTGTTTCGATGTTTATTTTATTTTACAGCCGCATGTAACCGGAGTTTACAGTAGTGTACAGTAAAACCCTTTTACAGTAAAACCCTTGTTTCAGTGTTTGATTGACAGGTAATGAACAGGTGGACTTTCACAGCAGATCAGCGTTTACACTAGAAATGGAATGTGGTCACGTGCGTGTTCAGTTAGCACACAAATGTTTTGGACGTGTATTTAGCGCCGTCCACTAGCGATCAGATCACCAGTTGTGAACGAGGTCACAAATGCCTGTCCTAGCTTCATTTACGTAAACAGAGGCTTTTGAAAGACAAATCGTGTTTCTTTTGAAGTTCAATCATACACAACTCACATGGATTAACATTTGACTGTGTAATCTGCATGAAAATACTGCCAATTGATCACTGGAAATGTTTATTGATGTTCCTTTCAGCATGAGACTGCGGCCGGGCTAAACAAGTCACTACATTAATCATGTGCGATGGAAAGAACAGCGTTACAGCTGAAAACATACTGTGAAGAGCTTCGGTTTCGCGAAGACCACCAGATCTCATTCGGCTAATCAGGTGCGCCGTTATCGGCCAACAGGCCCAAAAGCTACTAAATAATCTATAGCCGAACAAAAGCTCCTGATCCTCTGAATGTGCTATGAATACAAAAAATAAATCGTTCTCGGACAAATAAAACATAATTTATTCATCGTCTTTTGTTTCAAACCGGTATGACTTTAATTCTCCAGGGTGAAAAGATCGTGTGAGCTGTGCTCTTATAAACAATCAAAATGTATTTAAATAAAAATACACTATTAAAGCATCATTAATGTTTATATCTAGGCACTGTATGCTCACTGTATTCTGTATTTTTGTAAAGAACGCACAGAAATGTAAGTTATTATTTACTGAAAATCTTGCTTGACAGCCGCTGTCACCTTTCAGTTCAACAGTAAGAGAAAAACTGTTAAATGTTCTAATACGCATTTTTATTCTGGTGTTCCTCAGACAAAATAAAGCCATATGGGTTTGGAGCGATGAATAAATGAGCTACCGAAATGTCATTTTTGTGTGACCCGTCCCTTTAAATACGAACCCACCAATTAGTGGTGTAAGCCTAGAGATACAGCACCATCTTTGGCTGCTAATTACAGACAAATGACCTGTGATAAGAGCAGGACGATGGGTGGCCAGAGTTCAATGGTTTGGTTCAAGTTTAATGGCTCTCAAATCACCAGGGTTCCTTCTCAGAGGGCCTGCGGCCGACTAATGGCTGTGACTGAGAGTGTGAGGGTCGCATCTGGATCATTTCCATGACAATCATTGTGGTGCTGGAGTGGGCGGGGCATTGATGGGTGGGCGGGGCATCGATGATGGTCTGGAAGATATAGTAGGTGTGTGGTAAGGCATCTGTCCTCCTTCACTCTGATTCTTGATCTTTTTGACCGGGCTGTGTTGTATTATTAAAATCACCTCTGGTCATGGGATTAGAAAGGAGTCAGCCAAACAGATATCCCAGAATGCACCGTTGCAGGGTGGCATTGAGCAGCTCAGCACAGCAGCAGCACGGGGGGCTTGGATACGCAGCAATTAGTTCTGTCAGTCTCTCCACGCGTTATAATCAAAGGCTCGAGGGATGCCGCACATGCTGGTGTGATCACATGGTTCAGGTTTTGCCTCATTATTTTTTACCTCATTATGGACAGGTTAGTGTCGGTGTTCAAGAACAACAGAATGTACAATACACCGAGTTTAACAGCATTTAACTGTGTTAAATGTTGAGCTCTATGTGCATACAGGCTCATTCTTAGATCACAAATTAAATCACTTTACGTATCTCTGTTTCTCCTGGACAACAGAGATTAAATGGGGAGGAAAGTGAGTGTTTTCCTAATCCATGAATAAAAGATTCCTGTAATCAACTCATGTGTAAAGCAGGAGGTTTCAAACTGGGGCCCGGAGACCCCCAGGGGCCCTCTGAAGGATCTAAGGGGTCTCCAGAACATTTCCAGAACAAGAAAAAAGACGATGCAAAAATGGTAAATGTCTACTGACAGATTTATTTGTATTTGTCTCTCCTTTCTCGCTACATATATACTTTCCAGAATTGTGTAGATGTGTTTTTCTCTACAGTCCTCTTTATCTTGCTCACTGGAGTTTGTAGGACAGTATTTTTTGTACTGCTGATTCGAAACAAGATTTATTGTGAAAGTTGCTGCAGCTCAAATATATA